>CACRXK020008778.1:0-20224 GCA_902702795.2 Paramuricea clavata | reverse complement strand
CATTGGGCCAGTATTCCAAAGGTCGTAGGTTCGAATCCCGCCGTGGCCAGGCATATTTTTCAAGCCTGCCCGGTGTGGATATACACTCAGAGTAACATCGCACAAACATCTTATTCACCTGAGTACATTACACCAACACAGCAGATTTCATGATTATTAGATGACACCGATATCGCAGAACTAGACTCAGTTCCGAAATATTGCATATTCGAACCGTCCTGACCACGTAGCTCAGTTGGAAGAGCATTGGGCTAGTATTCCAAAGGTCGTAGGTTCGAATCCCGCCGTGGCCAGGCATATTTTTCAAGCCTGCCTGGTGTGGATATACACTCAGAGTAACATCGCACAAACATCTTATTCACCTGAGTACATTACACCAACACAGCAGATTTCATAGCTTGCTATTGTTCATATATGGCGAATAAATTGACAAAACGAAAATATTAGATGGCGTTCCATGAAAATAACAACAAGAATTGCGGACGTGCAAGCGAAAAGAAACGATGGGAGAAATTAAATATAATAGAAGGGATGAAACAAATATCACACGACTTTTTAAAATGCTTCTAGACTATCTGTGTAACAGGTTTTCTTGCCATCCTACTTTTTCCTACTTTTCTTCAACTTTCCTACTTTTCCTAGTTTTTATTAAAAATTACTTCATTTTCCTACTTTTTCCTACTTTTCTCATAAAATCGTACTTTTGTAAGACAGTTTGGGGAATCAGTATGTTATAGCTCTCGTAATTAGATCTATAGGACTCGTAATTTCCAAGTATAAAATTCCATAGCATCTCTAGAATCATAATCAATAAATTAATGAAGACTCTGAAATTTCAATTTCTGACAATCTAGAGATTCCAAATATTCACCTCCCCCCTCAGTTAATCAAGTATCATATGCTGAGGTGGTGTGGATTTAGTGTATGGTGCAGCCAAATACATGCACTCACACTCATAATGCATTTGAATTGTGTTGCTGCAGAGTAGGGATGCACCGGAACCAATTTTTCCAGGGGATTGCTTTTGTAATCCAGGGGGTTGCTTTTGTGATCCAGGGGGTTGCTTTTGTAAACCACTTTAAGAATGGCTTGCTCAAAAAATTGAAGAGTTCAAATCGCGTTTTTCTTTCCCTATGAAGCATTTAGAGTGTTCTTTATGGGCTATAAAAATTTTAATCAATTTGATCCACTGTAAGTTCACCAAATAGCAGTTTAAATTTCTCGCCTGCGCAGAGCCTCTTTTAAGGATGTATAACTGGGTGGCTGGCGGGGGGGGGGGTACACATTTCACGGGGGACCTGGAGAAGTTCCAGTCGGCAAGTCTGTATCACTGCAGCTACCAACACATATATGCATGATTTAAATAATACGTATCCGTCATAAGATCAGGCCTGTAACTAGGAGGAGACAACCGAGTCGACCACAGAAGGTGTGAGCCATCAAGAGGGGTCTGGGGGTGTATACCCCAAGAAAAGTTTGGATTTACTGAATCTCAGATAAGCTATTTCCAGCATTTTGAGGAGTGTTCCAACAAGAAATTAACTGAATGTATAACTTCCCCCGCCACTTCATGCCAAGCAGATGATGTTGCGACGGCAGTAGTGACGTTACGATATGCGCTTTGGATGTCAAACTTAGCCATGAGTGCACCCCGACCTAATTTGGTGACCATGGCAACGACTTCGTCGAATTTTATATACTGCAGAGAAAATTGTTCGGGGTCAATACCATCATTACGACAAATCCAAAATCAAACGCCACTTTCCTGGTTGACCAGCCATGGGGATCACGCCAAAACTGCTAACGTGCAAATTAGGTAGCGGGCTGCTAAGGAAAGGATTGGTTACCCGTCCCAAAGCAACTTCGTTCTGCAGGTACGCATCCACAATCTCAGGATGGGCAGTTGCTGAAGCTTTATTTTTTCGTGCAGAGGTTACAGGAAACTGGGGGGAGAAAACCAATGTCAAAGCTGTGGGCAATCCCACTGACAACATAACCACTTTCGAACGATCCGGATGGGACTGGAGTTCGCAGGAAAATTGATGCAAATTAAAAGAAACCACAGAAACGGGAGGGAGAGTGCCTAGAGATCAATTAGAGGCACATATTAAGGATGCAGCAGAGGAGTAGCAGAGGACTATGTACAGCTAGGCTATCTCTACCGGTGTAAAGGCTAGACTACCACAGGCATTAGAATAGAGTTAGCCAGAGCAAAGGGGTCTACTAGTATACAAGCGCAATGCTAGCCGAATACCACAGTGCGAAAGAGCGATTGGGTTACAATCCACCAATAGCCACATAATACTAATAATTTATTCATTTATTCAGATATACATGTAACTCCACTGCATAGTTTTCACCGATGTCAGTGATTTCTAAACATACTTTTAAGAAACACACAAAAGCGTTGGCAGGCTTTAACTGTCCATGTCGGTTGCCAGTGACTCCTGGCATGCTGATGAGCTCTGACAGTGAGCGAAACAGTTCGAAATTAAACATGATCCTGAATCGAGTTTTTTTATTGGTGATCAAACTGCCATCTTTAGCTAAAATATGTTAAATTTGCAACGTTTTGCCCCTTCGTGAGGTCAAAGAATATTGAAATAGGTTTTTGTTATTGAATTTTCAATTCTATCATGTTCTGTTAAAGGTTCAAAACCCTGCATGGATAAACATTCATGACCAAAAAAAGAATCCTTTTGTTCCTGCGATTTGGGCATTGAATTATAAGATCCAATTTGACTGAATGGATCAAATTATTCTTGACACTTAAAAATAAAGAAGAAGGGTATGGCAAGGCAAACATAACTCCATACATTCATGTGCTTGTGTGTCACATACCAAGGTTTTTTCAAAACTCTGGTGTTAAAATGTTCACTGGTCAGAGAGTGGAGAAAACAGATGTTGTTCGCTCCATTTATCACACTAAATCAAATATCATGAGGAATGTAAAGACACTCTTCTAGCATTAAAACGACGAGACTGTTTGAAAGGATGCCAAACAAATATGTAAAAAAATTGAATATTGGACAGCCGACATCTTTGAAGAGAGATAAAAGCGTCCCTGTAAGTGACACCTAGAAATGTATGAAGCTAACACACATGCCTTTGCTCACTATAGTAACCACTGTATAAAGCCCTTGCAATTCTCAATGGCAATTATTATCAATAAATTTAAAGTGCCCCTGACACAAAAAAATTTTTTCAGTCTATTGAAAGTACTCATTTAGTATAGTGTTCTAGCGAAAGAATTTTTCGATTTCATCAAAACGAAAAATTTTTAGAGCCATTTGAACACACAAAATTTGGGCTTTTGGTTGGCAGGCGTCCGTGTTCGAAGGAAACTGGAACAAGCAATTTTTGTTACTCAGGCATGTTAATGCCTGGGTCTGCCCACGCTTGGATGATATCTTGCGCGCGTGTTGCACGCGCGATCTGTCAGTAATGCGTCTGTTAGAATATTCGCCCCTTGTGTGAGTATTTTAGTGAATTCGGGCGTTTGCTTCAAATCAAAATATAGTATATATGAGCGACAGGATTATTTTGGAATATACAATGCAAAGAAGTCGGTATACTATTCAGTTTTGATGTAATAATTGGCTCTTTGTATAGCAATAAGTATTGTATCATTTGCGACAGCTGACCTTTGAACTGCTGATAAATAAAAGCTTCTTATAGTGCGCTATCTTGCGATTATTCAGTATTAATTGTTGACTGTTTCTTATTTTCAATGAAAAATTGCTTGTGAATTACAAATTAATAGCACATATAGTTCACTCGGTCTTTTCCACCATGGCATACTTCCCTTCAAGCATTAACTATGCTTCAAGATATCGGCTTGAATGCGCAATGAATGTTGTTATTGGAAATATAATATCCCTTACAATAAGCGGCAGACTGTTTCATTATGGCGCGTGAAATTCATCACGCGAAAAACGCGTTCGACTTGCAGCAGGGTAATTTGACGAAATTTTGCTATTTTTGTTAGCTAAAAACATTAACAAGGGAACAAAGTTTCCTGCGTTAATTTGGAAACCGTACATTTATTTGTAGATAACATTTAATGACGCGATTAACATTCGTTTGATGCCGATCATCGTAATATAGCCGCATAAAATAATGAAACGAAGCCTAAATGTAAACTTTCCGAATTTATTCAATAAACAGTGATATTATGTGTGAATGATTATCGCAATTCTGCGTCCTCTCAGTCACGAAATATACTGCTGCAGAGCCTCTGAATAAAAAGTATCATTTTTTGTGTTGTTTTTCGAAATATACATCACGTGATCGTTGCCATGACAACGAAAAGTAGGTCAACTTTTAGAATCTCCTTTGATAAATCATATAAAACTTGAATGGTAATAATCAAGGCCATACTTATTTTTTTATGATTTTTTGTTTATTTTCGCTAAATACACAAACTGAGACCCAGGCATTAATGTACCTGAGTACGTCACGCAAGTGAGTCGGCGTATATTCTTTTATTCAACTATACTAGTACTATGAACTCTCGGCGGATATATAATGTGATCGAAAAAGATATGCCTTTGTACTGTGTTGCAGCTAACTGTACCAATAAAGTATGTTTAAAAGATGGAATAAGTCTACACAATATTCATACTTCAATGACAAACACGCGGAAGCTAAAAGAAGAACTAGTATGGGTTGATTTTGTATGTGCAAAGGATCTGTTTGTGCCGTCAAAGACTTCGACTATATGCTCGAATCATTGTAGAACAGAGGATTACGAGAGGCATTTTTTTTGTTGCCGGGGCTCGGCAAACCTAACTATCTGAAGCTAATAAATGCTGACGATGATTTGCTTTGTTTTGATGATTCAATTTGCAATTGTATTTCGGTTTTGCGGGCCAGCTAAAAATATAAATATTTTGTAATACCGAAGTGAAAGATGCAAATCTGAAGACACAAGCTTGAAAATATGACTCTAAATAGTGTTTTGGATTCCGGTTCGAATAAGACTATTGCGAAAAAGATATGTCCAAAGGGGCCGAAATTATGGTTGGCTAAAGGTATGGCTACTTTACATTGTTCAAGACTAATTGAGTAATATAATGAATTATGACACCGCTTGACCTCTCGGGGGTCATAAATAGCTATTTGACTACAATTTGACTAAAACTATATTTGACTAAAACTATCATTGGAAATAAGGAGATTTTGTTTCACTCAATCGAATGGTAGTAATTTTGTCTTTATAGCATGCACCGAACCGGAGATATGAACCTTGCAAAGTCATAGAACGTCTACGTTAGTAGGAAGCTTATTAAAGATGCGCCAAATCTGAGACATGGCGCCACTAAAAAACAATTGCTAACTGATAAATGGGAGACTAGTTTTACTTTGTGTTTCTCGTATCCCTGATTTTGTTTACCAACAACAGTTTTTATCCGTGAAGTGAAACTGTGGTAATAGCGGCAGTTTTTCGTCACGTCCGCGTCGAAGATTTGGTATATTAATGATACCACTAGAGACTTGACGAGATGCAGCTACAGATCAGCACTTCCAATACATCATATTAACCAGGTAGAAAATTCGCTCCAGAATCATCGGACTGATTCTGTTGACATAATACTTTATAGAACTTAGAATATAAAAAGTTAAACACTTCAGCGAACAAAACATTCGAGCTGATTAAAACAGATAACTTAACAGACCATCAAGACTCGACTCCCTTGCGTGACATCAGAATAAATGCTAGTGACAGACTTCTGTCACCGACGGCCAATAGCCAAAAATATTTGGCTCTCAAACGGCTCTAAAAAATTTTCGTTTTGATGAAATCGAAAAATTCTTTCACTAGAACACTATACTAAATGATTACTTTCAATAGACTGAAAAAAATTTTTGTGTCAGGGGCACTTTAATAATGCCCTCGAATTACTGACATCAATTGCTTTTGCCAATACAGACTTTCATGCACAATGCCATCTCAGCTTAATTATTTATGCATGATTAAGATGGGATGTTGTCAAAATTGCCAGGGCTGTGTACAGATCAGTGTTCCCTTAAACTGTCTACACCACAAGGGTTAGTTGTAACATAGAATGAAACAGTCTCTTGTATAAACGAGGGAGCTTGTACACAAGCATTGTTTTCATCTAGAGTATAATGTGAAGACGACTTTCTCAGAATTGGTTTAGCTCTGATGGGGAAGTCAACTTTACTTCCTTCTCCCTTCTTTAAACAATACCACCATGATTCGTCCAGTAGAGGCATCCTATCGAAATCATGTTTATCAAGGAGAAGTGTACCTGCCATGTTTGCGGGATGTCCTTTTCCATTAAACAAAACCTGGTCAATGTTAAATATTGGATTCAGCGACTTGGACTTTAACTTCCCCTTTAAACAACACAATAACTTCAACACGGCTTCATGCACCCTTTTGCTGTTTGGCTTTGGATTGTCATAAAGATACACATTTCCCTTATTTTAATTTTTACAGGTATTGTAAATATCATCTCAGCTTTATATGTAAATTATTCTCCTGTATAAACATAATTTAAATATACCTTATTAGGTTCTCAGGGATATGTTCCTGTGGCTCCCAAGTGCACTCTGCTTTGCTTTCCTTTCCATCCCATTGTTCGGCCTGCTTGTGTTTTTTGTCATTAACAATATATTTAAACAATTTACGAGATGAGAGTTCGCGTCTAGAGTGTAATTCTCCATATTTTAAACCAGGGTAGACGATTCGCATAGCACGCCTTTGAATGTGTTCAATTTCATCGGACAGGTAGTTGGGAAGACTTTGGTGGAACACCTGGCATGAGTATTCTAGGGTTGATCTAATAACATTACAATAGAATAGGACAAGATCATCATGGTTAATTCCTGCTCCTTTGAGCTGCTTTAAGAGGTATAAGCGTTCGGAAGCTTTGGTGATAATAACTTCTATGTGATCGTTCCATTCAAGATCATTCCTTACCGACATCCCTGGAATTTTGGCCGAAGATAGTCACTCAAAGTTTAGTCCATTTACTTCTAGTTGGATGTAAGACGTAGGTGTTCTCTTAAAGCAGGTTAGGATTTCTTTGCACTTGGATGGTTTTAGTTTGAGGCGATTTTCCTGGGACCAAATGTTAATGTGGTTGACGGCTTGCTGTAAGTGACTTGCTCTTGATGGTGGAATAATCTCTGAAATTGTTATGTCATCAGCAAATTTCCATGTAAATAACGACTCTCCTGGTGGTTTGAGGTCATTGATCATCACAAGGAATAACCAAGGGCCAAGTTGTGTACCTTGTGCGACTCCTGCAGGGACATTAAGCCAGTCCGAGTGGCAGTTCCCATTTAACTTAACTTGTTGTCTGTTCCGTAAAAATCGATAATCCAATTAACACTGGTTGGCTTAACTCCCAGGCTGAACAGTTTGGAAATCAGTATTTGGTGGTCGACCAGGTCAAAAGCTTTCTGGAAGTCGAGAAGTGCAGTTTTTATGGTTGCACCAGTGCCATCAGTAGCATGTAACCAACGATGTAACATGGAAATAAGAGCAAACGTTGTTGAAGAGTGAGGTATGAAACCATATTGGCAAGGATCAAGGGCGGGTAACACAACAGGTTTCACAGACTTTTCGATTACAAAGACCTCAGCGATTTTCGACAGTGTTGATGTTAGAGATATTGGTCTCAGATCTTTATTATAATCGGAGATGGTAGAAGCTTTAGGTAAAGGCGCAATATCAGACAGTTTCCATACGCAGGGGACTTTATTCTCTGAAAAGGAGGTGTTAAGGATGTCAGTAATATGTTCTGCTAAGATGTCCGCAAATTCTCTAAGGACCCAATTGGGTATATCATCAGGGCCACCAGCACGAGAGATATTGACTGCCAGGAGTTTCTTTAACACAGCTTGTTCGGTTACAGATATTGGCTCATTATCGTCTATTTGCACTTGTACACTATCAGTCAAAGACGAGTAATCCTTCATTGTATCAATAAACGCTTAATTGATGTTATAGGATATTCTTTTGCTAGTTGACATACATATCCACGTTCTAATTAATGCATAGTTCAATTCTTCCTGTTACCATCCCCCGGGCAACCCCTGGGGATTTGTGTGCCGAAAATTCCCAGGGGTGGGGGATTTCATTGATCGTTTGGTCCTGGGGGTTGGGTTTGGGAATATTTATCATTTATAGACCCGGAGCGAGGTTCGGCCGAATATTAGCCATATCACCAAGGGTAATATTTCAACAAACCCCCCGAGCGGAGGGTCTATAAATGATATATTATACTGAATGTTAAAGAACCCACCATGTTTAGAATAAACTTTAAAACTTGAGTTCAATACAATTTTTAATTTCTTATGTATACCTGAGTTTTTGACGTTTTCTCTTTAAAATATTTGAGCATGTATCCTTTGGATCATTGAAGGTAACAAACGTCTTGAAAATCTTTGGTTAACTTAAATCAATATACAAATCTTCTATATGAAATTACAAACAACAGCTTGCGAATGCCATATTGTTTCAGAGCATGGTCTCCACACGTCACACATGAGATACTATAATATCCCACAGTGGATCTACCATCTATCTCACTGCATTGCAAAATCATGGTAGTACAAATGCTGTTTTTTGATTGGACAATTTGAATTTGAGGTATAATATTTATAGTTATGGCACATATTATATAATATGTCTGCATGAGGTGATTGGACTTTAATAGCCTGCGAACCCGAGAGAAGCCGTTTCTTGCAAGATCTATCAAAGATGGCGGAATATTTCACTGGCAAACATTTCCAGTTTGTTTGCAACTGGTTGAAGAACAATAATCTTGATAAGCCCAATCCTATTTTTGAAGATATGTCTTCTGTTTTTATATTGATGGAATAAACATATTTTGAGTAATACATTTTCATTTTGCAAGTGTGCAAAGCATGACCATGTAAATAATTTAAATTTTATATTTATTGATTTTAATATTTATGATATGGAGTAGCTATTTTCACCATTAATAGTTATTAAGGGGTGCAGGCTACAGAGACCCTATAGAGAATATTAAAGTCAAGAATCTGGAAGTGGGGTCATCAACTGAAGTCTGTAGTTTTGGGGGGATCACTGAAAAATGTGATGGACATGGAGTGGGAGGGGCTCACATAAATTATGAATGCATGCTCCCTTATATTTAAATATAAAATACAAATACGATTTCTACAACAATACAATTTCAGGTAGCCTGTGCCACAGACAAATACAAATAATCCAGTAGTTCTTTTATAATCCAGTGGTTGTTTTATGCAGGTTTTTCCTGCACTATGTATAAATAAAGTAAATAATTTTAGTAAAGTTATTAACTTTGAAGTTTATATTCATATATATATATATAAAGGTATTTGAATGTGGTTTGGTTCACAAAATGCCAAAGAGTGCTCGATATCATTTAAATAGAGCAGAAATAATTGTTTTACCTCAAAAGGTTGCCACAACAGCCTGTTTCATCCTGGGTTCATTTGTAGCAACTATTTCTGTTGTGGCAACCATTTGAGGTAAAGCGACCAAAAAAGTATAAAAATATATTTCACTTTTGCCTCAAAAGGCCACTACATTCTGTTTCATCTGTAAAGATGAGCCCACAACTCTTGTGTCTGTCAGAGATCTGGCCCCATGACACTCTACACATGTCTCGATATGTTAGTGTTTATATAGCAATTTTAATTAATGTATTCTAAATAGTGTGTAATTTTTCCTTGATGCACATAATCAGTGTCAATTTGATATGGTAAGACTATTTTTATTAATTTTGAAGAAAATTATATTGATGGAGATGCATTTACTCTTCTCAAAGATGCAAACCTGCAAAATATGATTAAGAGTGAAGGTCTTCGACTGACATTTAACATCGCCAACTATTTTGGACATTGAGCCTGTGATGTACAAGCGGATGCTCATTAGCATAAACAAATTTGCAATATAAATACATAGGAATGGCCATAAACTGACAATCTAACAACAACAGAGTATATTTTTGAATTTGTGCAAATGCAATAGTATTCGTGCATTAATAATTCATCACTCAGTAAAAAAACAAAAGTTAAAAACCTGAATTTACCTTTATTTGAGATTCATGCCTGCCACTAGTGAAGGCCCATTACATTGCTTAGTATAAACACTAAAATGCATCTGAACTCCAACTTTTATTGCTTAATTTTGGAAAATCCATTACCAAATTGTCATCTGCGCAAATGATAGGCAAAACTTAACTGCCATGATCACCTGCTTACAAAATATCGTTTCTCAATTTGTTTACTTTGCCATCATGCTTATACATTCATTGGCTGGGAAACCACAACAGCTATTGCCAATTACAGCGGCCCCAATAGTTGTACAGAAACAATTTACAAGGTATACTAAACACACACAACAGACAATACTTGAACAACAGTCATTACATTTGTCTAAAAGCAGCATGTCAATGGAGAGTTCATTAAACTTCGAGCGGAATTACATTTTATACACACACTTTTCCATGTCACTAACATTACTAACATTTTCCATGTTTCCTAACCCTAATCCTATCCTCTTACGGAAAGCAAAAGAAAAACGTTGCAAAAAAAGTTTGCCGAAAGTCACTCATTTGGACCCTATAAAATTGGAAATTAAACGAGCCTTACCTGGAAGGTGATGTTTGATGATAATTCTACCAAGTCCGTAGTTGTACTGAGGGTTAACATGAGATGCACGCTGTGTGTTGCCATGAGTCAGACTTGGTTGTGGACGCAATTAAAAGATGTTTGTTAGAACCACGGGCGGGGAAAGTAGGGAAGGGCATGTTAACCCTCAGTACAACTACGGACTTGGTAGAATTATCATCAAACATCACCTTCCAGGTAAGGCTCGTTTAATTTCCAATTCTACCAAACCGTAGTTACATACTTCCGGTTAACATGAGACTTCAAAGCAATTGTGTACACAACCAACAGCACAAACATGTTATGCAAAAACATTTATTATTGTAACACGGCATTTTGAAACAGATTTTTGTCTACAATAGGTTTATTATGTTTTCGAAACACACAGTCTGATGACCATCCCACATGTTTTAGTATCACATCAGCTGGTAGAAAGGTAGCAACTTTGCTTACATTCGCTGCCCGAGTACTGTGGCCTTAAATATCGAAGTATCGATTCCACTTAAAGTAAGTAATTGTTTGATCCATCTGCTTAGCGTATTGGTAGTAACTGCACCATGAGGCTTTACATATGAAATAAGCTGTCTAGTGGATGTGCTGCTCTGCAATGTTGCTGTGTGGTACAAATAGCACTTCAAGGTGCGATAGACACATAACTCCTCCTGGTGATATTTACCAACATGAAAACTAGAGAATACATTTCCCGGTCTGTTCTGTTTTATATGTTCAGTAAGCTTGGAAAACATAAGAATTTGTCATCTCTTTCATCAACTGAATATCTAAGTATGTCAGTGTTTGGCACCGTTGACCCGATGTTAGGGCTAACAGCATAACTAGTTTAAAGGAGTGATCCTTTAACGACAGCTTATCCAGCGGGAACAACGTTGCCAAATAATTTAGCACTACATTTACGTCCCATGTTTCCCAAACAATTTTGTTAACTTTTGGTACAACCAGTCTTTCGCAATTCTCTGGACAAGGATATTTATTGATTACCTCATCCAGTTTCGTCTTAGGCAAAGTGTCTTTGACTAAATCACTTATAATACTAGAAATACATGCATGCAATAACCCCTCGCCTGTTTTCAAAAGATGTATACTCAGTGCCGTTGCTAGCACTTCGTCTCAGGGGGGGTGTGAGGTTAGATAGAGGGGGGGGGGGGGTGGTTACCAAAATGTTTCCAGATGTACAAAAAATTTTCAGGACATATAATAATTTTTCCGAAAATACAGTTGTTTTCCAAATTCACTTTCTCATGTCCTGAGAATTACCTGAATTCCCCTGAAAATCTTCTGCAAATCTACTTAAATTTACCTAAAAGTGCACTGGAAATCTACCTGAAATTCCTCATGAGCAATTATCAGGGGTGTTGCACCCCACCCCCCCCCCACCAGTGAGTTTCACGCATTCACGCAAACACTCTCTGATTTATTGTTCGTGTATTTCATCTCCCAAAATTTTGTGCATCATACTATAGAGCATTTTGCTGTTGTCATGGTCTAGCGTGGTTCAAATTTATGAATTTTTATCATATAAAGTATAGTGTTTTATGTACTATTTAAAACACGAGTAGGAGTGCAGCCGAGCGTTATATATCTGATAAAACACGACAACGAGTGTTTTGAATAGCTTAAAATACGACTACAAAAGACTACTAATTAGGATGAACCATAGTATAATCATGCTAATTAAGATGAACAATTATATAATGCCACATGTGTTTTATCAGATATAAAGTCACTCCACGTGACATATTATGGCTGACATGTTTGCCACAAGGTTTATGAATTATTAATGAGTATTTTAAAGAGATTTCGAGCACTGATAAAAATGATAATCTCACATGTGAAATTATTCATGATAATCTCACATGTGAAAATTATCGCCTTTTCAATTATCGCTTTTCTGTAAAAATTATCGCTTTTCAAAGACTGTCCTTTATATAATAAACAGAAAAATACATGGGTGGTTGGAAATACCAGATTTATTTTTCGTGTTGAACATGACATCTCACTCGTTCGATGCGCTCACTTGTTCGCTCCGCACTCATGTTCAACACTCGAAATAAATCTGGTATTTCGTGCACCCATGTATTATTCTCTATTTAAACTACAACTTGACTGGTTTAAATTATTATCAAGTTATCAGTGATAGTAAAAGTTGCAGATAGAAGTGTTTTGTTTTATATTATTATCAAGTTATCAGTGATCGCAAAACCTCCAAATCCTTAATTTCAAATGTTAGAATGTTAGGGTTTGTAATCCAAGTGAGAATTATATACATTTTAAGACCTAACCAGGAACGACTGCGAAAAATGCAGCACAAGGTCCTCTGGTAGGAATTGAACCTACGGCCCTGCGATTCCGGTGCAGCGCTCTAACCAACTGAGCTACAGAGTCCAGCTGTTGAGCTTTAACCGTAAGTTCATGTATATTTAGGTAATCGGGTGTGCGGGTTGTGATAAGGTGGACTTCAATAATTTGGATTCTTGCACTTCACTTGGTGGAATTAATATTAGAATGTTAGGGTTTGTAATCCAAGTGAGAATATATACATTTTAAGACCTAACCAGGAACGACTGCGAAAAATGCAGCACAAGGTCCTCTGGTAGGAATTGAACCTACGGCCCTGCGATTCCGGTGCAGCGCTCTAACCAACTGAGCTACAGAGGCCAGCTGTTGAGCTTTAACCGTAAGTTCATGTATATTTAGGTAATCGGGTGTGCGGGTTGTGATAAGGTGGACTTCAATAATTTGGATTCTTGCACTTCACTTGGTGGAATTAATATTAGAATGTTAGGGTTTGTAATCCAAGTGAGAATATATACATTTTAAGACCTAACCAGGAACGACTGCGAAAAATGCAGCACAAGGTCCTCTGGTAGGAATTGAACCTACGGCCCTGCGATTCCGGTGCAGCGCTCTAACCAACTGAGCTACAGAGGCCAGCTGTTGAGCTTTAACCGTAAGTTCATGTATATTTAGGTAATCGGGTGTGCGGGTTGTGATAAGGTGGACTTCAATAATTTGGATTCTTGCACTTCACTTGGTGGAATTAATATTAGAATGTTAGGGTTTGTAATCCAAGTGAGAATATATATACATTTTAAGACCTAACCAGGAACGACTGCGAAAAATGCAGCACAAGGTCCTCTGGTAGGAATTGAACCTACTGCCCTGCGATTCCGGTGCAGCGCTCTAACCAACTGAGCTACAGAGACCAGCTGTTGAGCTTCATGTATATTTAGGTAATCGGGTGTGCAGGTTGTGATAAGGTGGACTTCAATAATTTGGATTCTTGCACTTCACTTAATTGATGAACTTAATATTAGAATGTTAGGGTTTGTAATCCAAGTGAGAATATATACATTTTAAGACCTAACCAGGAACGACTGCGAAAAATGCAGCACAAGGTCCTCTGGTAGGAATTTAACCTACGGCCCTGCAATTCCGGTGCAGCGCTCTAACCAACTGAGCTACAGATGCCAGCTGTTGAGCTTTAACCGTAAGTTCATGTATATTTAGGTAATCGGGTGTGCGGGTTGTGATAAGGTGGACTTCAATAATTTGGATTCTTGCACTTCACTTGGTGGAATTAATATTAGAATGTTATGGTTTGTAATCCAAGTGAGAATATATACATTTTAAGACCTAACCAGGAACGACTGCGAAAAATGCAGCACAAGGTCCTCTGGTAGGAATTGAACCTACGGCCCTGCGATTCCGGTGCAGCGCTCTAACCAACTGAGCTACAGAGGCCAGCTGTTGAACTTTAACCGTAAGTTCATGTATATTTAAGTAATCGGGTGTGCGGGTTATGATAAGGTGGACTTCAATAATTTGGATTCTTGCACTTCACTTGGTGGACTTAATATTAGAATGTTAGGGTTTGTAATCCAAGTGAGAATATATACATTTTAAGACCTAACCAGGAACGACTGCGAAAAATGCAGCACAAGGTCCTCTGGTAGGAATTGAACCTACTGCCCTGCGATTTTGGTGCAGCGCTCTAACCAACTGAGCTACAGCTCGGCCAGCTGTTGAGCTTTAACCGTAAGTTCATGTATATTTAAGTAATCGGGTGTGCGGGTTATGATATTTAAGGTGGACTTCAATAATTTGGATTCTTGCACTTCACTTGGTGGACTTAATATTAGAATGTTAGGGTTTGTAATCCAAGTAAGAATATATACATTTTAAGACCTAACCAGGATCGACTGCGAAAAATGCAGCACAAGGTCCTCTGGCAGGAATTGAACCTGCGGCCCTGCGATTCCGGTGCAGCGCTCTAAACAACTGAGCTACAGAGGCCAGCTGTTGAGCTTTAACCGTAAGTTCATGTATATTTATGTAATCGGGTGTGCGGGTTATGATAAGGTGGACTTCAATAATTTGGATTCTTGCACGAATCACTTGGTGGACTTAATATTAGAATGTTAGGGTTTGTAATCCAAGTGAGAATATATACATTTGCATATTCTCACTTGGATTACAAACTATTCTCATTTGGATTACAAAATATATACACCAAATATATACATGTACTATACCGGTACATTTGTATATTCTCACTTGGATTACAAAATATTCTCACTTGGATTACAAAATATATACATGTATATATTCTCACTTGGATTACAAACCCTAACATTCTAATATTAATTCCACAAGTGAAGTGCAAGAATCCAAATTATTAATTTCAAATGCCCCGCCGGGGCTAAGGTTCGAGTGGAAATGCCCAACCCCCGGGATGTGCTTTACAGGAAAATGGCTGGGCGAGGGGGATGGGCACACTTGGATTTGGGTGATGCATTAAAAGTCCTGTGCTTATTCCAGACTGCTTGTCAAATATTTACTTGCTAGAAGTAGAAATTTACTCTGACCGCTGGATGAAGAAGACATTAAATAAGTACTGGTCAATAAACAGAAATGTATTTTATTTCATAGTATTACAATTTTATTTTTATACTATAAAAATAAAATATAAACATGCTGGATAGAATATGCAAATTCGAGGCAAAATTATTGTTGAATCGGTTTATTTATAGGATTTATAAAAAATAGCAACTATAAAAGTTTGTACCTTGTCTTCACATCGTAATAGCCAATGCTTTTAAATTTACATATTTTAGAATCAGTTCCTTTCCTGGTAACTGCATTTCTAAATGAAATCATCGTGAGTAGTGAGTGCTGAGCAGGCTGTTTTACTATAAACAAATTTTCGGAATTGTTAACAACTTTGAAAAATATATCGTTGCACATTCGGTCACAGTCGGAAAAATGTTCATAGTATGTTGTACCGTCGTTTGCAACTAACGATGAACAGTCGCTCATAAAAACATTCGCGTGATTAGAATCTTCAATGTTTGTCAAGAACAACAACACTTAATTGTTGTTTCCCATGAGTGCAATAAAAATAAGTAGCAAAACTTTGTCTGAACTTGTTGGGCTAGAGACCTACTGGAAACTTTTACAGGCTTTTTAATGAGAATAGAGAATGTTTTATCTGCAACTGTTCACCCTTAGTTGCCACCGACGGTATTTGACAGCATAAAATTGCCTGTGGCTGTGATAACTGATATAAATAAAATACAGTCTGGTTATACTGACTTGAGCGTGTCATGACAAACACTTTATTGGAAAATTGTGAAGAAATAGTCGAATATAGAGGGTCGAATATCATACTTCAACTTGTATAGCTACAGTATCATTGGTACATAGCGTTGTGAAGACAAGCCTTTGCTTACCTTTCGCTTCAGCAGTCTTTTTTCCATGCTTCTCTACGCTTTCCCAGGCGAGCTTCTCTTTCCTCAGCAGTCTCCTCGAGCAAACGTTGTCGTCTTCGCTGGCTCCCTCCTTTTCGCGAGACGTTCGGCTTTCTTGTCGTTTCCTTGCCGCTCTTCATTTGGCTCCATACAGTAGTCCATATCTTTTCAATTGGTATTTGATACCATAATTGTTTTATTAAACTTTTTATAGAACAAATTGCTTTGAAAGCTGTCAAAGTTTTTTGCAAACGTACAAAATACTGTAGTGTAAAAAGCAAATTATTTTCATGAAGTATCTGTCAGTTGAAGTCGTCATTTGTCATACAACAACAAATTTTAAATTTGACCAATCAGTGTTCGCTATCCATGACAGTCCGCCATATTTTTGAGATCAGTGAGGATGACCACCCACCAATGCCCATAGAGATTATAAATAACACTAGAGGAGGCATCGAGTTTAAAAATTGGGAACGCAGCTAATGGGGGGCAAATTCAAGTCCCGGATATAAAATCGTGCTCTCATTGGCTGATTTGAACTCGTCACCAATGGGAACACGAATACACATCCGGGACTTGAATTTGCCCCCCAATAGTCGCGTTCCCTTTTTTTTACTGAATTAAGACTAGAAATACATGCATGCAATAACCCCTCGCCTGTTTTCAAAAGATGCATACTCAGTGCCGTTGCGAGCACTTCGTCTCAGGGTGTGTGTGAGGTTAGATAGAGGGGGGTAGGGGGGTGACCAAAATGTTTCCAGATATACAAAAAATTTTCAGGACATATAATAATTTTTCCAAAAATACAGTTGTTTTCCAATTCACTTTCTCATGTCCTGAGAATTACCTGAATTCTCCTGAAAATCTTCTGCAAATCTACTTAATTTTACCTAACAGTGCACTGGAAATCTACCTGAAATTCCTTATGAGCAATTATCAGGGGTGTTGCACCCCCCCCCCCCAGTGAGTTCCAAGCAAACACTCTGTGATTTATTGTTCCTGTATTTCACCTCCCAAAATATTGTGCATCATACTATACAGCATTTTGCTGTTGTCATGCTCTAGCATGGTTCAAATTTATGAATTTTTATTATAATTATAAAGTATAGTGTTTTACAGAGATTTCAAGCACTGATAAAAATGATAATCTCACATGTGAAATTATTCATGATAATCTCACATGTGAAAATTATCGCCTTTTCAATTATCGCTTTTCTGTAAAAATTATCGCTTTTCATTTAAGACTGTCCTTTATATAATAAACAGAAAAATACATGGGTGGTTGGAAATACCAGATTTATTTTTCGTGTTGAACATGACATCTCACTCGTTCGCTGCGCCCACTTGTTCGCTGCACACTCATGATCAACACTCGAAATAAATCTGGTATTTCATGCACCCATGTATTATTCTCTATTTAAACTACAACTTGACTGGTTTAAATTATTATCAAGTTATCAGTGATTGTAAAAGTTGCAGATAGAAGTGCTTTGTTTTATATTATTATCAAGTTATCAGTGATCGCAAAACCTATATTTATAAAATATATATCTATAATCAGGTGTGCGTGTTGTGATAAGGTGGACTTCAATAATTTGGATTCTTGTACTTCACTTGTTGGAATTAATATTAGAATGTTAGGGTTTGTAATCCAAGTGAGCATATACACATTTTAAGACCTAACCAGGAACGACTGCGAAAAATGCAGCACAAGGTCCTCTTGTAGGAATTGAACCTACGGCCCTGCGATTCCGGTGCAGCGCTCTAACCAACTGAGCTATACAGAGGCCAGCTGTTGAGCTGTAACCGTAAGTTCATGTATATTTAGGTAATCGGGTGTGCGGGTTGTGATAAGGTGGACTTCAATAATTTGGATTCTTGCACTTCACTTGTTGGAATTAATATTAGAATGTTAGGGTTTGTAATCCAAGTGAGAATATATACATTTTAAGACCTAACCAGGAACGACTGCGAAAAATGCAGCACAAGGTCCTCTGGTAGGAATTGAACCTACGGCCCTGCGATTCCGGTGCAGCGCTCTAACCAACTGAGCTACAGAGGCCAGCTGTTGAGCTTTAACTGTAAGTTCATGTATATTTAGGTAATCGGGTGTGCGGGTTGTGATAACTGATAAGGTGGACTTCAATAATTTGGATTCTTGCACTTCACTTGTTGGAATTAATATTAGAATGTTAGGGTTTGTAATCCAAGTGAGAATAATTATATACATTTTAAGACCTAACCAGGAACGACTGCGAAAAATGCAGCACAAGGTCCTCTGGTAGGAATTGAACCTACAGCCCTGCGATTCCGGTGCAGCGCTCTAACCAACTGAGCTACAGAGGCCAGCTGTTGAGCTTTAACTGTAAGTTCATGTATATTTAGGTAATCGGGTGTGCGGGTTGTGATAAGGTGGACTTCAATAATTTGGATTCTTGCACTTCACTTGTTGGAATTAATATTAGAATGTTAGGGTTTGTAATCCAAGTGAGAATATATACATTTTAAGACCTAACCAGGAACGACTGCGAAAAATGCAGCACAAGGTCCTCTGGTAGGAATTGAACCTACGGCCCTGCGATTCCGGTGCAGCGCTCTAACCAACTGAGCTACAGAGGCCAGCTGTTGAGCTTTAACCTGTAAGTTCATGTATATTTAGGTAATCGGGTGTGCGGGTTGTGATAAGGTAGACTTCAATAATTTGGATTCTTGCACTTCACTTGTTGGAATTAATATTAGAATGTTAGGGTTTGTAATCCAAGTGAGAATATATACATTTTAAGACCTAACCAGGAACGACTGCGAAAAATGCAGCACAAGGTCCTCTGGTAGGAATTGAACCTACGGCCCTGCGATTCCGGTGCAGCGCTCTAACCAACTGAGCTACAGAGGCCAGCTGTTGAGTTTTAACCGTAAGTTCATGTATATTTAGGTAATCGGGTGTGCGGGTTGTGATAAGGTGGACTTCAATAATTTGGATTCTTGCACTTCACTTGTTGGAATTAATATTAGAATGTTAGGGTTTGTAATCCAAGTGAGAATATATACATTTTAAGACCTAACCAGGAACGACTGCGAAGAATGCAGCACAAGGTCCTCTGGTAGGAATTGAACCTACGGCCCTGCGATTCCGGTGCAGCGCTCTAACCAACTGAGCTACAGAGGCCAGCTGTTGAGCTTTAACTGTAAGTTCATGTATATTTAGGTAATCGGGTGTGCGGGTTGTGATAAGGTAGACTTCAATAATTTGGATTCTTGCACTTCAATTGTTGGAATTAATATTAGAATGTTAGGGTTTGTAATCCAAGTGAGAATATATACATTTTAAGACCTAACCAGGAACGACTGCAAAAAATGCAGCACAAGGTCCTCTGGTAGGAATTGAACATACGGCCCTGCAATTCCGGTGCAGCGCTCTAACCAACTGAGCTACAGAGGCCAGCTGTTGAGCTTTAACTGTAAGTTCATGTATATTTAGGTAATCGGGTGTGCGGGTTGTGATAAGGTGGACTTCAATAATTTGGATTCTTGCACTTCACTTGGTGGACTTAATATTAGAATGTTAGGGTTTGTAATCCAAGTGAGAATATATACATTTTAGGACCTAACCAGGATCGACTGCGAAAAATGCAGCACAAGGTCCTCGGGTAGGAATTGAACCTACGGCCCTGCGATTCCGGTGCAGCGCTCTAACCAACTGAGCTACAGAGGCCAGCTGTTGAGCTGTAACCGCAAGTTCATGTATATATAGGTAATCGGGTGTGCGGGTTGTGATAAGGTGGACTTCAATAATTTGGATTCTT
>CACRXK020008777.1:0-20224 GCA_902702795.2 Paramuricea clavata | reverse complement strand
TTTTCCTCACCGGCAGGAACCTTGTCCTAAGCGCCAGGAACCTTGTCCTCACAGCCAGGAACCTTGTCCTCACCGGCATGAACCTTGTCCTCACTGCCAGGATCCTTGTCTTCACCGCCAGGAACCTTGTTCTCACCGCCAGGAATCTTGTCCTCACCGCCAGCAAACTTGTTCTCACCGCCAGGAAATTTCTCCTCACCGCCAGGAACCTTGCCCTTTCCGCCAGAAACCTTGTGGTCACCGCCAGGAACCTTGTTCTCACCGACAGGATCCTTGTCCTCACCGCCAACAACCTTGTCCTCACCGGCAGGAACCTTGTTCTCGCCGGCACGAACCTTGTCCTCACCGCCAGGAAACTTGTTTTCACCGCCGGGAACCTTGTCCTCACCGGCAGGAACCTTGTTGTCACCGTCAGGAACCTTCTCCTCCCCGCCAGGAACCTTGTCCTCATTGGCAGGAACATTGTCCTCACCGCCAGGAACAAGGTCTCCACCGCCAGGAACCTTGTCCTCTTCGGCAGGAACCTTGTCCTCACCGCCAGGAACCTTGTTCTCACCTGCAGGAACCTTGTCCTCACCACCAGGAGCAAGGTTTTCACCGGCAGCAACGTTTTTCTCACCGGCATGAACCTTATGCTCACCTCACCTCCAGAACAAGCTCCTCAACGGAAGGAACCTTGTCCTCACCGGCAGGAACTTTGTCCTCACCCCCAGGAACCTTCTCCTCACCGGCAGGAACCTTGTCCTCACCACCAGGATCCTTGTCTTCACCGCCAGGAACCTTGTCCTCACCGCCAAGAACCTTGACCTCACCGCCAGGAACCTTGTCCTCGCCGCCAGAAACCTTGTCCTCACGGCCAGGAACCTTGTCCTCACCAGCAGGAACGTTGTCCTCACCGGCAGGAACCTTGTCCTCACCGGCAGTAACCTTGTCGTCACCGCCAGGAACCTTGTCCTCACCGCCAAGAACCTTGACCTCACCGCCAGGAACCTTGTCCTCACTGCCAGAAACTTTGTCCTCACCGCCAGGAATCTTGTCCTCGCCGGCAGGAACCTTGTCCTCACCTCCAGGAACAAGGTCCTCACCGCCAGGAACCTTGTCGTCACCGGCAGGAACCTTGTCCTCACCGGCAGTAACCTTGTCCTCAACGCGAGGAACCTTGTCCTTAACGCCAGGAACCTTGTCCTCACCGGCAGGAACCTTGTCCTCACAGGCAGTAACAAGGTGCTCACCGTCAGGAACCTTGTCGTCATCGCCCGGAACTTGTCCTCACCCCCAGGAACAAGGTTCTCACCGCCAGGAACCTTGTGCTCACCGCCAGGAGCAAGGTCTTCACCGCCAGGAACAAGGTCCTCAGGGCCAGGAACCTTGTCCTCAGGGCCGGCAACCTTGTCTTCACCGGCAGGAACCTTGTCCTCACCGGCAGGAACAAGGTGCTCACCGCCAGGAACGTTGTCGTCATCGCCAGGAACCTTGTCCTCACCGCCAGGAACAAGGTTCTCACCGCCAGGAACCTTGTCATCACCGCCAGGAGCAAGGTCCTCACCGGCAGGAACCTTGTCCTCCCCGCCAGGAACCTTGTCCTCACCGCCAGCAACCTTGTTCTCACTGCCAGGAACCTTTGGCTCACCGCCAGGATCCTTTTCGTCACCGGCAGGAACCTTGTCCTGCCCGCCAGAACCTTGTCCTCATCGCCAGGAACCTTGTCCTCTCCGCCAGGAGCAAGGACCTCACCGGCAGCAACGTTGTCCTCACCGGCATGAACCTTATCCTCACCGCGAGGAACCTTGTAGTCACTGCCAGGAACCTTGTCCTCACCGCCAGAAACCTTGTCCTCACCGGCAGGAACTTTGTCCTCACCGCCAGGAAGAAGGTCCTCACCCCCAGGAACCTTGTCGTTACCGCCAGGAACCTTGTCCTCACCGGTAGGAACCTTGTCCTCACCGGCAGGATCCTTTTCCTCAACGCCAGGAACCTCGTCCTCACCGGCAAGAACCTTGTCCTCACCGGCAGTAACCTTGTCCTCACCGCCAGGAACCTTGTCCTCAACGCCAGGTACCTTGTTCTCACCGGCAGGAACCTTGTCCTCACCGGCAGGAGCAAGGTGCTCTCCGTCAGGAACTTTGTCGTCATCGCCCGGAACCTTGTCCTCCCCCCCAGGAACAAGGTTCTCACCGACAGGAACCTTGTCCTCACCGCCAGGAGCAAGGTCCTCACCGCCAGGAACAAGGTCCTCAGGGCCAGGAACCTTGTCCTCAGGGCCGGGAACCTTGTCCTCACCGGCAGGAACCTTGTCCTCACCGGCAGGAACAAGGTGCTCACAGCCAGGAACGTTGTCGTCATCGCCAGGAACCTTGTCCTCACCGCCAGGAACAAGGTTCTCACCGCCAGGAACCTTGTCCTCACCGTCAGGAGCAAGGGTCCTCACCGCCGGGAACAAGTTCCTCAAGGCAAGGAACCTTGTCCTCCACGCCAGGAACCTTGTCCTCACCGGCAGAAACCTTGTCATCACCGGCAGGAACCTTGTCCTCACTGGCAGGAACCTTGTCCTCACCGCTAGGAACCTTGTCCTCACCGCCAGCAACCTTGTTCTCACTGCCAGGAACCTTGGCCTCACCGCCAGGAACCTTGTCCTCAACGGCAGAAACCTTGTCCTCACCGCCAAGAACAAGGTCCTCACCGCCAGAAACCTTGTCCTCACGGCCAGGAACCTTGTCCTCACCGCCAGGAACGTTGTCCTCACCGGCAGGAACCTTGTCCTCACTTGCTGGAACAAGGTCCTCTCCGGCAGGAACCTTGTCGTAACCTCCAGGAACAAGGTCCTCACCGGCAGGAACCTTGTCCTAACCGCCAGGAACCTTGTCCTCACCGGCAGGAACCTTGTCCTCACCGGCAGGAACCTTGTCCTCACGCCAGGATCCTTGTCTTCACCGCCAGGAACCTTGTCCTCACCGCCAGGAACCTTGTCCTCACCGGCAGGTACCTTATCCTCACCGGCAGGAACAAGGTCTTCACCGCCAGGAACCTTTTCCTCACCGCCAGGAACCTTGTCCTCACCGCCAGGAACAAGGTCCTCACCGCCAGGAACCTTGCCGTCACAGCCAGGAACCTTGTCCTCACCGCCAGGAACCTTGTCCTCACCGGCAGGTACCTTATCCTCACCGGCAGGAACAAGGTCCTCACCGCCAGGAACCTTTTCCTCACCGCCAGAAACCTTGTCCTCACCGCCAGGAACAAGGTCCTCACCGCCAGGAACCTTGCCGTCACCGCCAGGAACCTTGTCCTCACCGCCAGGAACCTTGTCCTCACGGCCTGGAATAAGGTCCTCACCGGCAGGAACCTTATCCTCACCTCCAGGAACCTTGTCCTGAGCGCCAGGAACCTTGTCCTCACTGCCAGGAACCTTATTGTCACCGCCAGGTACCTTGTCCTCAACGCAGAGACCTTTTTCGCACCGCGTGGAACCTTGTTCTCACCGCCAGGAACCTTGTCCCGCAATGGTACAGTAGGACTTGAACCGCAATGGTACATTACACAGCGTGCAGTCTTTACTAGTAGACCACTTCATCGGTTTTGGAAACCTTTCGCAAATTATTCACCTAAACCGTTGTTCTCTAGTTTGTGCAATTAAGATTCTATACATTTCAAGTCACAAAATGATTTTTGTGGGACTTGAACCAAAATTGCACACTAGACCTTTTCCACTTGACCACTACCCTGATAACAGACCTACGATTCGCCCGCTCTAAAATTCGTGGGTCGAGGAAGGGCGAAACGTAGGTCGGTTGAAAATGTTGTCAAAAGTGCATGTAAGTCGACCGCCTGGCGGTCGACAAAGCCAATTGGCTAATTCACAGGGAAATGGGTTGTGATTGGTTGGTCGGTAACATGAAAAGATTTGAAAATATCAGAATATTTTCAACGTACTGTAAATCAACACATATAAATATGCATACAGTGTAATATTCTAAATATTTTGTGATGCCGAACGGCAACTATATACCGTCTAAAATTAAAACTAGAGGGGAGTAGAGCGTTACGTGTCAAATTCTTCAGCGTTGTATCTTTCCCGTTGTAATAAACAATACAATATATAATTTTTGATACACGATGTAAGTTTTGTGATTAATCATAGTAAAACTCGGATACAAATATGTGCGCATTCATGATTTACATTTTGGTAACATAGCACGTACAAAATATTCTATTTAGATTTTACCATTGTATGGCGATTTCAAAATGTATAAATTGAAGAGTTGGGATGCAATTCAACAATGGCTATTGCCAAATTTCCGTAGGCAGATTTTATCGCATTTATAGAATGTGTTGAAAATGTTGTATTATTACTATAGCTGTAACTGTTATTTACAAAGGTTTAAGTATATAAAAGCAACGGGCTCCATGGGGTTACCAATATTGTAAATATTTATTCGAATATCTGTACTTATCGACTGCTAACTAGTTTACAAACTTGCAATAAAGTGAAATCGAAAACTTTCATTGTATTTTTAGGTATTACATTATGTGTCAATCATCGTTGTTAATTATTGCAAAATGCAAAGTGGGCGGAAGGCGCTTTTGACAACATTTTCATCAGACCTACGTTTCGCTACCCTGGGTGCCAGAGGTTCTTCCACGCTCGTAGGGGGATAATGAGGGTTACACGAGTATCCCTCACTATCCCCCCTACGAGCGTGGAAGAACTTCTGGCACCCAGGGTAACGTTTCGCTCTTTCCGTCGACGAATTTTAGGGCGGGTGAAACGTAGGTCTGTTATCAGGCTACTAGACCACTTGCTCGTTGTTGTAAACCTACCGCAACTTATTCACCCCAACCGGCTTTTTTTCTAATTTCGACACATATTCGACACATTTAATTTCAAGTCACAACAAAAAGATTTTTGTTGAATCACAATGGTGCATTACACAGCGTGTAGTCTTCATCACTTGACCACTTACTCATTGTTGGAAGGCTACCGCAACCTATTCACCTTAACCTTTTTTCTCTGGATTGTGTAATTTATCATATTCGACACATTTCAAGTCACAAAATGATTTTTGTAGGCCTTGAAGCACAATGGTACATTACACAGGGTGTGGTATTTAGCACTATAGACCACTTGCTCGTTGTTGGAAACCTAACACACACCTTTACCTTTTTTCTCTAGCTTTGAGTAATTAATATTCGACACATTTTAAGTAACAAAATGATATTTGTGGAATCACAAAGGTTATATTACATGGCGTGTAGTCTTTACCACTAGACGACTTGCTTGTTGTTAGTAGCCTACCACAACTTTATCATCTTAAATTTTTTTTCTATGTTGTGTAATTAATATTCGACACATTTCAAGTCACAAAATGGTTTTTGTAGAACTTGAACTACAAAGGCACACTACATATACACCGTGTAGTCTTTACTTCTAGACCACTTGCTCGTTGTTGGAGGCCTAGCTACCGCAACTTATTCACATTAACCTTTTTTCTCTAGCTTGTGTAATTGATATATTCGACACATCTCAAGTTACAAAATGATTTTTGTAGGCCTTGACCACAATAATACATTACACAGCGTGTAGTCTTTACCACTAGATCGTTTCAGTGAAAGCCTATCGCCACTTGTTCACCTTACTTTTTTTCTCGAGATTGTAGAATTAATACTAATATTCGACTAAGAGGGAATGTCGAGAATGTAAGAAAGATAGTTTTTCGTATCTCTGAGGATGATTCTGAAACAGGCCTTATGTAAGGTAACAAATTATTGGAAAGGTTAATTAATGCAGTTTTAATCTCGCTTATGCCTGTTATATACGTCAATTCAAACAATAGAATAATAGATAATGAGGCTTACTGTAATGAGGTTTATCGTCTCGTTATCTATTGTCTTAATTGCATTCAACGCAACCAAAATTCGACGTATAAAAACCGACCTTACCACTAGCGAATTTTCTCGAACATCTTCCAAACCATCATGTTTCGCTCGCTACTCTAATCTTCCAAACCAGCCGTAACAAGTTTCGAGTGATCGTGAGTGAGGTGGGATGCTTGCTAGTTTGAGTTGAAAAAGAGTACACTCGTACATATACGATTCACACTTTGCTTTGGAGGGCTTTTGTCTCCGCTTCGAAGCGTGCCCTTTGCCTTCCAAAGTTTTTTAAAGTGAAATTTTAACACGGAGAGTTGTTATTTTATAAAATAATTACTTTATGGTTTCCGTGTTTGTATGGCCTGATCCAAACTCGCGGAAATGCTGCGAGAGTTAAGAAAAACGCACGAAACACGAACCGAAGGCGAGTGATTTTGTTAAGTAATTTGAGAGTGAGAATTGTTAAGAAAAGCGCGCGAACACGAGCCGAAGGCGAGTGATTTTGCGCGCTTGTCTTAACTCGAGCAACATTCCCAAGTGTTTGGATCAGGCCATCCAAACACGGAAACCATAAAGTAATTGTATAATACTCCGACCCAGCCGTACCATGAGCCAAGACTCGAGTAATTGTGAGAAATGAGGATGTTTGCTAGTTACAATCGTACAATGCACGCTTTGCCTTCGGATAACCTTTATCTTCGCAAGTTGTTGCCTTCGAACAGCCCTTGCCTTCGAAAGGCATTTGTCGTTGCTTTCGAAGAGACTTTGCTTTTGCCTTCGAAGAACGTTTGCCATTGAAGGGTCTTTGCCTTTTCCTTGAAGCCAATGCTGCACACAAATATGCTTCAAACTACTCCATTGCTTTACACAGCTAGACTCTCTGGCAATGCAACTTCTTCCGACCCAGCCGTACCAAGACTCGAGTGATTGTGAGAAATGAGGATGTTTTCTTGTTACAGTCGTGCAATGCGCTCTTGGCATTGTACGACTGTAACAACTTGCCCTTGCATTTGCCTTTGCCATCGAAGGGCGTTTGCCTTTAAAGTGCCCTTGCTTTTTCCATCGAAGGGCCACTGCCATCGAAGGGCCATTGCCATCGCTTTGCCTTCCAGGAGACTTTGCCTTTGCCCTCAAAGTGCCCTTGCCTTCAAAGTGCGCTTCCAAGGGCCTTTGCCCTTTCCATCGAAGGGCTTTTGCCTTCAAAGTGCTCTTGCTTTTGCCATCGAAGGGCCTTTGCTTCAAAGTGCCCTTCCCTTTGACTTCGAAGGGCCTTTTTCATTGCCACCAAAGCGCCTTTGCCTTCAAAGTGCCCCTGCTTTTGCCATCGAAGGGCATTTGCATTCAAAGTGCCGTAGTCTTTGCCATTAATCAACGTGACTTTGCCATCGATCAACGTGCCTTTGCCATCGATCAACGTGCCCGCGGCAACATCCTCCGTCCTAGACTCTCGGGTATAGATTGGTAATGCAAACATCCTTCAACACAGCCGTACCAAGATTGGAGTGATTGTGAGAAAAGAGGATGTTTGCTTGTTAGAGTCGTACAATTCACATTTTGCCTTCGAACTGCTTTTGCCTTTATCTTCATAGGGCCTTTGCTTTCCAGGAGACTTTGCTTTGCCCTCGAAGGGCCTTTGCCATCCAAGAGCCTTTTTACCTTTGCCTTCCAAGGTCCTAATTTGCCTTTGCCTTCAAAGTGCCCTTCCCTTTGGCTTCGAAGGGCCTTTTTGCCCTTGCCATCGAAGGGCTTTTAGTAGTATAGGGAATGAGGGTTCTAGACCACTTTTTCGGCCCGCGATCACACCCAACTTCCGGTCAGCGGTTTCCATATTTTCCCCGAAAAACGCGGGCTCATATTTTTCTAGACCATTTTTTCTTTGGTCTTTTTTACCTCATTTTTCTAGACCACTTTTATTTTACTTTTAGATCATTTATTTTATTCCTATTAAATTCTCTAGTATCCAATTTGTGTAAGCTTTTTACTTCCGGGAGTTCTAGCCGCAGCGACACCTAATGATTTGAGCTTCTCTTGCAGCACTGCTTTCAGAGTTTCCTTTTCGTCTTTTGGTAGTATGTCGTAGTTTTTCCTTAGGTGATTCTCATCAGTTACGAGTATCCTTAACGGTAATAGTTTTTTGAACTTTGATCTTCTTCGTGAAATCACTACTTTATATTCTGGTCTAGGAATAGGTTTTTCTTCAACTAACGCTGAGTCTTCCCAGAAGGGGCTTTCGTAGAATTCTACTGCTTCCTCGAGTCTACAGTATTCACTCTGAGTTTTAACCCTTTCTAGTACACAGCTCGGTTCCACTTTTTCTTCAATCACCACCTCAGCCTTTAGATCTCCTATTGAGTGGTGTCCGTACGCGTAACTTGTAACACCATCTTCAAGTAGGTATCTTTTGTCATCGAAACAGCTGAGTGTAATTTTCTTTAGCTGGTAGGTTCCAATCTTATGCTTGATGCTTCGGATTGTGTTCATCTTATGTCTCATCCTACCTTTGGTCTTAATCACGTTCTTAAAGTTTTCGTGAGTGAGTTTGTTTCTGATCACGTACTTTTTTACACCTTTAGCTGTCATTCCACCTCCACCACTCTCCTTCACGTAAGAGTACATCTTTGACCTTAACCCTACGAATTCAATCACCGGCACTCCCTCAGCTTCGTCCTTAAACTTTCCAATTACCTTCTTGTTATGAGCTGAGTAATACGGAGAATCTTTAGGATAATCTGAGTTGTCCCAACAATCTTTCTCTTCACCGATCCTCTTGAAGTCCTCGTACACGTCATCAGTCTTGATCTCATACATTAGACTGTCAGTGTCTGTGAAAAGGAGCTTCGACTTGTCACCGTACTCCTTTTTGATCGTGTTGTAATGGAAGTCGTACATTAGAGTCTTAGACAAATCTAAGATACTCATTCCCACGTAGCACGGCTTATTCAGAGTCAGGACTTCCTTCATTCTCTTTACCACGATCAGGCTCTCATTCATAATCCTATGTGACTGGAAGCATGGAGACGCCGTAAGTTTAAGGAGATCGTTTTCCGACGACACTAGTTTCACATCAACTCTCTTCCTCAAATTCTCCATAGTCTTTCCATAGATGGAATTGTTCATTAACTTGAAGAAGTTTTTCTCGAACGCATTCTTAGCGACTGATCGTTTTTGAGTATTGAAGTCAATATATTTTTTCAGCCAAGTTGACTGCTTGAAGGAGACTGCTCTGTGAACCTTCACAAGTTTCATTCCGAGTTCCATGTAGAGTTTCAGATTCCTAACATGTAGAACGTAATTCTTCCTAGGACCTAAGGAGTTCACTAGTTTCCTTACACCTCCAATTGTCAGCTGGAATTTATCGGCAATATCCTTAGCATAGTCCGATAACATTGACACATCGATCTCCCTACTTTCTGGAGCTAGAGGGTAACCATTATGAAGTTCATGAAGTTCTGCTGGATATTCCATATCAACCTCAAGAACCATACCCCTTCCACTGTCTCCTAAGTAGTCATCAATATTTATTTTGTCAACTTCCTCGATCCACTCAAACTCACCATTATGCAGAGGTTGAGACATCGCCCAGCCATATAAATTGTTGGCGTCGAGGTACATAAGGAACTTGTTTTCAGCTTCTTCGTCATACGTTTCCATATACTTATTATTCGCCGTAGAGTGTCTATGAGCAATATGACTTACCCCACCTCTCATTCCCTTCTCAAAGAACTGGAACATATCCATATCGCTTACCAATTCTATTTCCTCACCTGACTGTTTTAAGAACGCGTCCCAACTTAGACTAGGTGCTGAGATGTAATGAGCAGGGTCAAGCTTGTAATTTTCCAGGCAGGTCTTCCTGAAATTCTCAAAGACATCCGCTAGCAGAAGAACGTCAGTCTCTAGATAAAGATCGTGGTAGTCCCTCATCGTTTTCATCTTGAAGTGATTCCAAACTTTTTGCGCTTTTTGGTAATCTTCTTCTTTCACTTCAGATTCATATAGAGACGAATAGAACTTGTCTTTACTTGGAAGCCCCTCAGAGTCTAGTTTGCTGATGTCATCTAAGTATTCATAAGGAAATATTCCTTTTTGTCGTACTAGATCAAAGTCTTCTTCCGGCCACCTCTTACCGACTATCTTGAAGTCTTCAGGTGAAAGGTTATTCACAAGTGCCTCTAGAGAAGAAGCCATGAATTGGATGGAATCAATGAACACAAGACATTTTCCTAATGAGAAGGAAATGTATTTCTCCATGTTATTTGGGACAACGTTAATGTTCATCTTAAACTTGCCAATCTCCTGCATTATCAGATGACTATCATAACCTCTTAGATTATGGAAGACCACTGGAAGTTTCCATGTAATTCTATATTTCAAGTTACACATATTATGAGCAGCTCCGCGGTAAAGTCCAGTTACATGATCATGGTCCCTGACTCTATCATCACCTAAGTCACAGCCGCAGATGGAGCAGTTTCTTGTCATCCAGAACTCAGCTTCTTGTTCAGGTGTGATTACCATCTTTTTCTTGAAGATTTTGTTCACCATTTCCCGGCACCTGATAGATTCCTTCAGAACTGTCTTCAGAAGACCTCTGTAGCATCTTCACCAACGTAACTCGTATATTCACCTGAGTACTGATCATCATAGTGACACACTGTCTTCAACCCAAAACTACAAGCTTTGTGCGTCTGGTAAAGCTCAGTTGAACTCTTCTCCTCAGGGTCTTCAGATTCCACTTTCCTTTCCTCAGGAACAAGCATAGATTCAAAGTCAGCATAGATTACAAATGGAGCAGGCATTGAATTTCTATAATGACCGAACTTTATTTTTGAACCAGCGTTGGGAAGCTTCGTGGCTTGAGTTCCATTTACACTAACACATGTCTCACTATGTTTCTTTAATGTTTCCTCACTAGTGCAACTATGAAGACAATACAAGCAGAAGTGCTTCTTGTTCGAGTTACAGCTGACACTGAAGAGCATTCTATTTACATCCTTTATTAGGACATAATGATTACCACCGTTGTTGTCACCTAACAGCAGCAACTCCATATGTTCATCATATTTAGTCTTTGAGTTCCTGATTGGGTAGAACTGCTTTTTGCCCTTATAACCGAATATAGATATACTTATTGAATTTCTTCTTTCAATTTTGTCAATATCACTTATCTTGACAGGGAAGTCAATACCTTCATAATCTAGGTTCTCCGCGAACTCCCTATCTTGCTTTGTAATAGCAGTTGCCCTCCTAGCCTTTGGCCTCAAATGTCTCACATGACTCCACATAAAGCATTTCTCATCCATGTTTTGCATATTAATTAAGCCGCATTTTGGATTACTAATGTCTGCGGGTAACTTCATATATGAACTACCCTTGAGAGGTTTGTACATTGCAATATTAACATAATGACTCTCAATGTTCAGAATAATCCAATTTGAACCTAAGTTCTGGAAAGTTTCAATTCTGGATAAGATAGTCAGTTGGTTCTGAGCTGCAGTGCTTTCAATATCCTCAAAGTTAGTTGCAGTTCCAGTTTTTGACTTAAAGTACACTGAATCCTTCTTTGTTTTATCATTTTCGATTTCCTTGGACATTCTCACCTTAATTGTCTCCGTATATTTTAGACCTCCCATTCTCTTCAACTCATTAACTAGAATTCCCCTCACAACCTGCCTACTTGCTGTCATCTGGTCCAAGGGATCCATAAAGTTTGGAGTTATTGAGTAAGTCACCGCTGCACCATTTGCGGCGGTTTCTATCTTTCTATGAGAAGGCTTCTCAAGATATGTTCCAAATGGATCAATCTCATGTTTCTCTGGTGTGACCACTGCGGGCTGTTCCTTAACTTCTTTCGTTGCCTTCACAGGCTTCCTTAACTTTGGAGGAGGCACTGGCTTTTTAGTTCTTGGCTTAGGAACAGGTCTTTCTTTGGGGAACACTGTCCTTGGCTTAGGAACAGGTCTTTCTTTAGGGAACACTGTCCTTGGCTTAGGAACAGGCCTCCATGGAGCTACACCCTTTGGCACCTCAGGAGCTTTCCTTGTTGGTCTTTTGTTTAGATCCACCGTCACCGTGAACTTATTAGGTCCCACCTGGGTTATCACACTATCTGCAGGAATCGAGAGTTTTATTTTCTTTTGAGCCATAAACCTCTCCGCGACACTTTGCTTCTTAACCTTTGGTGGTCTTCCACGTTTCTTTGGAATCACAACCTCAGCCTCAGACTTAACCTTTGCTGGTCTTCCACGTTTCTTTGGAATAACAACCTCAGTGTCAACCTTAGCCTTTGGTGGTCTTCCACGTTTCTTTGGAATTGCAACCTTGGCATCAGATTTAGCCTTTGGCGGCCTTCCTCTGGGACGTTTAGGATTCCTAATATTCTCTAGCCTCTTCATCTCCGCATTAACTTGAGGATCATCAGTTCTCCATCTACCTCCCATTGTTGGTGGTAAACCCTCAACTCCCTGACTGAGTAGACTTTGATATGCCTCCTCAACCAGCAAAGCCTTTGCCTTCTGTCTCTCGGAATATTTCCACGTCGGCATAATTCCCCTCTCACCCTTCTCATTCAATGGTCGTCTTCGTGCTCTTCTTGGGTCAGTAGAACGGTCGCCTTCATCTATGAATTGTCTTTCTCCTTCAAAGAGATCTTTGCCCTTATCCTTAGGTGCAACTCGATAGAATTTGTCCTCAGATATTCTCTCAACTTCATCCTCGAAATCACTTATGTCGCTATCATCAACTATCTCACTAAGTGCCATAAGTTGTTCAACGGTCATGTTGTTCATGTCAAAGTTTGTCGCCATTTTTCACTCGTTCTCTATATACTATAGGTAAAAAAAATAGGCCTATTTAAAGGCCTATTTAATTTTTATTTAATTAATAATTTTTATTTAATAATTTAATTCTTATTTAATTAAATAATTCTTATTTTATTTAATTAATAATTTTTTATTTAATTTAATATTTTATTTAATTTTATAATTAATATTTTATTTAATCCAATAATTAATATTTTATTTATGTCTAAATTTCCAGTTATTATAATATTTACAATTTATGGGTTCCCACCCCAACTCGGGAAAAACCTTTCCATATAGTCTGTCCTCAAGGATGTTCACAATTCTTTGAGTCTTGATGTCCTCAGGTGGGTTTCTCAACATGATGTTGTTCATGCTGGCTAACCTTAATAGGTAAAACTTATATCTAACTATGTTGCGCCCCCTTTGCAGTCTAAGTCTTTGTATACATCTTACGATGCTTCTAAACTGCTCCCGTATGGTATCCCTATCCCCAGAAGCAACATGCTCGAATAAGTGTCTCTCAAACCAACGGACTCTATTATGGGACGATTTCTTTTTCAAGTAGTCGTCCTTGTTGTGGTTGTAACTAACGTAGTATGTGAAGTTATTCATATCACTTATGCCACACTGTGTGCATGTATCTGCTCCGTCTATCATTACAATTGACTTACTACCACATTCACTACATACTGGGTCATATGTGTGTTTGACCTTCATTTTATTTCTCACGTATTTCATTACTGCAACCTCTAACTCCTCAATGTTGTTTGCGTTCTTACCGACTCGTTCCATTTCATCAGGTGTTACCAGTGTCAGCCAGTCCATCCCCTATACTATATGTGTTAAAATTTTCTGCTTGTTTTTGTGGTTTATTTTTACGTCTCCTTATTATTCGCCATTCCACATATTTTTTGACTGCGGCCTCTAGTTCTTCTATGGTGTCCACCCTTTTTCCCAAGGCTACCACTTCGTCAACGTCTACCATTGCAAGCCAATCCATTTCTCTATATTATATATGTAAAAGAAAATTACCGTATTTTTTATAGCAATAAATAAGCTGCCCCTCCAACCGCCCCACCTATAATTAAACCAAAGATTGCCATATATTCTTCCATCTCAGAGCTAGGTTTGTAGTGATTGCTTAACTGCGGCCTTCTCGGCACAGCCTTACGTGTTAACTCATTGATTCTTCTAACGAGTTCCAGTGATTTGTTTGTTGCATTAATATCCCTATTTGCCTCAGCTAATTCTGACTTCAGTTGGGCAAGTCTGTTTCTCCTATCAGTGACCTCTTCAAGGTACTTCTCTCTTTCAGCTGTTAGGTTCTCCATTGCAATGTTATGTCTGTGGGCTTCCTTAGCATATCCATTCTTATCAAACATTTTAAATAGGTATCCTGCTCCAGCAAATGCAAATGCATTAAAGAGTCCTCCTGCTACTGCTGACGCCATTGTATAGTTTTACCTAGGTTTTAAATGGATCATCTGGTATATACTTCTTATCTTTCAAGTAAGATACTAGTAGGGATGAAAGGCTAACTGAGACAGCTAGCTTTACCATTCCTTTTACATTCTCTGGGGTCCCCAACGGTTCTTTTAATAGTTTTTTCGATGCCATTGATATACCAACTGCTCCTGCTGTAAGTAACACTGCGTTGTACACTTCCGCGGTCATCTTTGATTCTTTACTCATCTTGCTATAATATATATTATGTTTAACGTATCATTCAAGTGAATCTAACTTGGACTCGTCAACTTTCCTAGTTATCTCGACAGTCTCAGTTACGTGCTTGGGTTCCGGTTCCCTGGTTTCCCTCTGATGCGACTTGAATGCTAGCACTAGAGATACCAGTGCAATGGCCACTCCTATGTAGGTAATCATACTATCATTACCTGATGTCTCCTTAGGTTCCGCAAGTTTCTTTTTCCTCTCCTTTGCTATTTTGCTGATTGCAGCTAATCGTTTTCCTGCGGCTACTCTCTTCGGGTCCTTCTTCTTCTCACTTGTTACTTGTTCTCGGATTTGCTCAGGTTTATCTTCCATTCTACTTGTAAGATACCTTAGGTTTAACTGGGTTTAGTCTTATGAAACATCTTAGATTCTACTTGTGAGATAACTTGAATCTGTTTGTAAGATGTCTCAAATTTACTTGTAAGATAACTCGGATCTACTGGTGAGATAACTGGTGAGATAACTCAGATTTGCTTGTGAGATAACTCAAAACTTACCTGGATTAAACCTTGGTCTGTACGTCTTCACGTCGCAAACTGCATTCTTCACTATGGTCTTTCTTACAGTCTTCTTAAGTGAGAAATACTCATTGATTCTAATGCAAGTCTTTACTAGATCATCTGATACCATTGTCATGTACCCTATTCCCCTCAATTTCCTAAACCATATATCCTGATTCTCACTTATAACTCCGGTGCCCTTGGGAGACTTAAATTCAATAGCAAATCCTTTGTACTTCCCCATAGGATTCTCTATGATAAGATCTGGTTGACCACCTTTATATCCCTTCTTCCAGGCATCACATCTCTTTGACACAGTGTCCTGATACTCACCTAGACCAGGTACTATTATGGCCTCTGGGTAGTTATCTCTAATGTAACTCACAACTATGTGATGAAGGTCCGTTTCATTTAGAAGGATTATTTGGTTGTATCTAAGTGACCTTCTATCTGGTAAGTTATAAGATCCCGTTTTCCGTATAGATGGGAGGACTTCACTAAATACCCACCTTCTGAACTCCCTTGCTGTGTTAAGCTCTGATCCGAAAATTAACTGATATAAACCCTGTTCTGTAATTAAAATAGAACCAGGCTGACCTTTCAAGGGGGGTCCCTCGAGGGCACCCCTTTGGATTGACCCTAGAGTGCACTTATCCTCTTCCCGAACATGGTTTCTAATTGCTTTTTTCGTGTTCGAGTACCCTAGAGATTCTGCCACATCTTTTGCATAAAACAGTACCTCCTCACCACTCTTAACAGTTCTCACGCTAACATTCAACTCTCGGTTTCTGAATAGTTTTTCCATCTTTCTCTATACTATATATGTAAAAATTTTTGGGCTTATTTTATGGCTATTTGATTTATGAAGCAGCATTCCCTCTACCCACCCAGCTGCTTATTATAACTATGTACATCCCTTAGCAAATAAAATACTATACTCCATGAAGGTTCTTGTATATCTTTATTACTGTTTTAACTGTGTCATCCTTAAAGTTGTAGAAGTCATTCTGGAGGGGTAGTATGACCTTGTTCTTGAGTGCATATAAGTCCCTCTCAATTGCGTCAACTTTCTTCCCAATCCTATCTATCTTTTCCATGCTCCTATTAGTTTTCTCAATTAACTCATTGATTATGTCTTCGAATTCTGTTCTTTCCCAAGTGTTCTCCCACTCGTGGTCTGACATTCTTCTTCACTATGTAATAAGATTTGTTTTGCTTCCTCGGATATTTCCTCAGTCTTTCCCTTCTTATTCCACTTGTGAGCAACCACGTGCTTAGCTGTTGTGCATCCACCTGATATGAGACCAATGAATGGAATGTTTGGGGATATCATTCTAGTTAAATAACATACGTCATCCTTTAAAAGCTTATCACTAAGTAGTTCCTCTGACAGCTTCTCAGAAGATTCCACCGCATTAAAACTCCCCAGTATGGAAGCAAACTTTGAGATAATAAGTGTTGATAAGAAGTCACTTGCGCATGACATCCTCTGACTTTCATACTCACTGTAAAGTCTATCCACAACATCTTTGTTGGACTTTCTTATGAAACCTGCGGTCTTATCAATTACACCGTCCTTAGATAGCTCTATAAGCTTATTCCTTTTATGTTCAGTTTGCGACTTATCTGCGGTGGGCCTAGTTTTTCTTGCTTTCTTCTGCGGCGCCTTTGCGGCCTCCTCTACTTCTCTCACAGCCCTGGATATTTCTTCCTCAGATTCTGATTCCATCTTCTATATTCTACGCGGTGTTTAGTTTGATAGTGTATGTGTAAGGGTGAATGAGGAGTATATCTAATGCGGTGAACTTCTCATCTTTTAGTATCTTCGTAATCTCTGTAGTTGTCTCCTGAGGGACGCCACTCAGGTAATCATCTGTTATGACCTTCATATCTTTGCGACTAGGGTTGTAAAATGTAACTAACCTGGAAATGTTCTCCCTAAATGGCTTTGCTATTGATGACAGTTGTTGGGTAATTACAATGACAGATATATTGTAATGTCTTGCGGAGAATGCTAGGCGCACCAGTTCTGAGACTCTTTTCTTTACATCTTGACTCGCAGCACAATCATCCACGATGATTAGCGTTTGAGTTCCACGAAATATGGTGGACACTGCCTTCAGAACTAGATTGATCATTTCTTGTGAACATGGAATTTGTATGACTCCATGATCACTAATATGAGCCCAATTAATGTAAGTCATATTCCATTCTATTTTTGGACATATAATCACAATATAATCGAAAACTTTATTGTATTCCATTTCTAACATATTAAGTAAGAACTGAGTCTTTCCACTTCCAGTCATTCCTACTATGAGCATATTAAATGGTGGCTCTAGATTCATCTCTATGCTTTACCATATGTGTGGACTCTAGTATTGAATACTTGATAGATCTCTACTAGCAAAGTTAAGTAGAGCATCTGATACAACAAAAATGTTGCACTGAACATCTGCTGTTGTGGCTCTCTTATTAATTTCCATAAGTACTCCAGACTGTGTGTTAACAATCTTCCTTCCTCCTCCAGTGGTATCATCCTGAGTTGACCTTAGATCTACTACTAAGGCGAAACCATCGCTGAAGAACTTACTGATGGACATAAATTCGTCTGCCATGGATTTCTCACACATAGGACAAAAGAATCTTTTTGCCTCTTCAAAGAACCTACTTTTAGGAAGTCCTTGGGAGAAGACCGCATTAGGTACACCTTCAATGGTTAGGTTCACTTTATCAATGTTTGGGTAAATATATTCTTCAGAATTGGTTCTCACTCTATTGGTAAATAGAAGGACAATTGCTGACATGCTCTTTCTGGGGATATTTATGTTTTCATTAACAATGGTAAGATCTTTGTCCCAGTTACTTGTGCGCATGAGAGTGACGTGTTTGTAGGATAGTGAGCGACCTGTTGAATACATCCTTGATACTTCACTTGTAAGGGCGTCATTCTCAATGGTCTCGTACTCTAACTCAAGATTGTCAAGTTTATAATTACCCTTAGCTTCACCTCCTTGAGCCGTCATAATCTCATCTGATCCGGGTAGTGTGAGAATGTACATAGGATTGTTGTTCATGTAGAATGGTACGTAGAGTCCATGGTCTGCGATTATTTTATCAATTGGTTTTCTAAGTTTGGAGCCGTACACACTGTGGAGAAGTGCATCTGCTACTTTACCAACATCACCTACCTTTACACCTGAGTCGTCACCTGATATTAGCTTTCTCAGGTTTTCACTTCCGAGGCCCTGTTCTGTCATCTTATTTCTGTCACCCTGTGTTAGCCATAGATCCCTGTATATTTCGTACAAACTCTCTCCTGAACAGTCATAGACTGTTTCACCTGCTACTTTAATCTGAAGACGTTTTGCTATCAACTTGGCTAGGTTATTATTGAATCTGCTCTTTGTATTTGAATTTTTGAAGTCAAATAATAGTGCAAGTGATCCTGGAAATAAACAAGAGTCAGGCTTTAATTTAGGAATGTTAATGTACAGCTCTTCTCCCGGGCTAATTGTTGTTGGATTGAAAGTTACAACGCTTCTAGTTCTACGTCCCCTTATGGATGTCATACGGCTTCTCCTGAAGCCAGGCTGGAGTTCTCTTTCTGTGGTATTCATGCTTTATACAATATGTAATGTTTAGTGGTAAAAGTATAAGGCTATTCCTACAGCTATTGCTATTTTCCATAAGTTTGATGATATGAATTTAATTAGTTTGTTTGCTACATCAGGGAGTGGTCTGGGTTGTGAATCTGAACCTGAACCTTTATTTGAAAAGTTTGCTGCTTTTGAGGAAAGTTTCCTGGTCTGTATAATGACAGCTGTAAGGAGAGCAGCAACTGATATTATACCTGCAATCACAACTCCGAAGTTATCTTCAACCCATGATTTGAATCTTTCATACCTCGTTAGATCTTCTCTAACATCCTTCACCATTGTTTCTATGCTATCACCACTGAATATAGGTTGATCGTCTTCCGGGATACTATCCTCTGCGACTTGGAATAGAAGACTCTCAAAGTTGTAAGTATTATCTACCCATTCAGTGTCAGGACCTACAGGCTCCTCAGACTTATCACCTGTATCTACCTTCTTAGGTTCCTTGAATTCAGTTTTCTTAGGTTCTTCAGGTTGAGACTTCTTTGGTTCCTCAGGTTTAGACTTTTCCTTCTCCCATTCTTCAAGCTTTTTTCTCCAATACTCTGTTTTCTCCTTATCATCTTTCAAGGATTCCAGTCGTCTTTTAATCTCAGCTTCTGCATTCTTTTTGCGTTCTATTTCAGCTGCTTCTGCGAGTCTCTTGCGTTCCAACTCAGCTGCCTTTCTTCGGTCCTCTTCCTCCTTCTTTGCAGCTTCTTCCACCCTGCGTTCTTCTTCCTCCACTTCTAACTCCTTCTCAGGCTCATTAGGATCGAAACCTAGGTTTCTTATAATTTCCTTCAGTCTGTCTATTCTTGCTGAGTAGTTGTTCCTTCTAACTTCAGCCTTAGCTATTCTCTTGAGTACAACTAGGGTTTTTACCTCTTCCTTGAGAGTTCCATGGGTTGCGTCCAGGTAGACCTCAGTTTCTGACCTCTTCCAGACCTTAATTTTCTTAAGTCGTCTGACATATTCAAGTTCCATCTGAATATCTCTGTCCTCTTCCGAGTCTTCTGTTTCCATTACCTGACCCCGTAGAATTTCCATTTCAGAGTCCATAACTTCAGGTTCCATTTCCCTATAGCCAGGGAATAATCTATCTAAATTATCTAGATCCTCATCTAGGAGGCCTTCCTGGATATCAGAATATTCACTACTGTATTCATCAAGAATGGTGCTTACCCTTTCCATCCATGCTGCTTTGTATTCAACACTTTCAGCCATTTATACTTTACTTAGTATAATAATTGTATATAATTAAGGAGGCAGCTACAACTAGTACCCATAAGTGTGACGCTAACCAGGCAATTCCTTTTGCTCCCCATGATAGTGCAGATGCAATTGCATTTAGGATTGGAAGAAGAATTGGTCCTAATTTCTTTGCTAAATTTGCTAGTGCTTTTGCTACCTTACCAGTGGCCTTTCCTGTCTTCACAAGGGCTCCCCTAGCATGGATTAATAAGGCTGTAATTAAACTTGCTGTTGACACTGCTATACCGGTAAGTCCTACTTTCTCCTTTCCTACCCAGTCTATAAATCTACGTAATCTGGAAATATCTTCCAACTGTGCCTCTCTTGCTTCCTCTACAGTTCTCTGCTCTAGTGTCCTATCCCTGGCTTCCTTCAAACTGTCAATTCTTTCTAGGAGGGAATTATACTCAGTTGTACCTTCCGCAGATGTGGC
>CACRXK020008776.1:0-20224 GCA_902702795.2 Paramuricea clavata | reverse complement strand
CCGTCACTTTTGTCACTTTAAAGACCCCTAGTGTTATTTCGCTGCAAAGAATGCCATACAACCATACAAATAACTTAAAAAAACAACAACAAAAAAACCCACTAGAAAATACTTTAAAGACCCCTAGTGTTATTTCGCTGTAAAGAATGCCATACAATCATACAAATAACTTAAATGCAAATTTTTCAAAGTGTATAAAGGTAACTACATTACAATATTTACAAAATTGCTTCAAACGTCAATGCAATTTAAATCGCTAAAGATATAATTCTTCGATATGAGACTAAGTCCAAGTTGGTCCTTGGAATGTTAGACTGATATACGTGACTAAAAAATGCAAATGTGTCACTGGTTAATTGAAAGATTTGAATAAACCAATTATCTCATTATTGTGGCATAAAGTACTCATAGACGCCCCTCAGTCACGTGATGCTCTGAACAAGTTAAAATGTTTACAACCGGTTTCCTTAAATTGTTATGGTTTTACTAAGATACCACGACTACGCCCTTGAGGTAGTCAAACCCGTTTTGAACATAGTATATAACACGACTAATTAAGGTGCCGTCTCAGAACGAAAGTCCATCTGAAACCGTTTGCATCGATTTCTTGCAGAATCTTCAAAGATTACCTAAACGTCAGTAAGTCACCATTCGTCAACTTTGGTAAGTCCAAATTTTATTACTGTTTTAATATTTAACTACCTGCGCCAATAATAACTCCGATCACCCATTCTATAACTCTGATAGTTCAACAAGACACAAGTGAAGCAATGTACTAAATTCTCAGAAGATCAGAGCGGCACTGAAAATAACTTCCCACCAATGTCTGAAGACTATATATTCGCCAATTACAGTCAAATCATAACATGTAGCTGTGAATGCATAGAATCATTAAAATATATATCTTTATCAAAGTATTCAACTGTTCCATCATTATTTGTGTTTCACTTATAAGCACAATACAAGTGAAAAGATTGTAGATCATATACGCAGCCTTGGTGAAATATAAGAGACTGACGTTCTCCGGCTGTAACTGATAAATATTCAGTATGGAGCAATTTAAGCTCTCGGCTATCAGTCCATATATAACCTACGACCTAGCTGTACTCGAAGGCTTGTTGAAGAACTTTATAAATTTAACTAGTAGAATAGACTCAACTGTCTATTAAATATATAAATAATTATTGTCCTAGCATTCAATGCAAAATAAAGAAAGGTACACTTCTAGAGGGAATAATACAGTCAACTGTCCATGCACAGACGATGCGCAAGAATAACTTTGGCTCATAAATTTCGCAACTCAAATTTATTAAGTCATTTTGTTGGATAATATTTAGACATAAATTTTCAAATTCTGCAATTGATCGACTGAATTGACACAATACTACAGGTTGTGAACGTTAGCGTTCAGCGTAATAAAGTCTGAATCTAAAATCTGCGAATAGAAAAAGTCAATCGAAAAGCGCTCTATAGTGATATACAAATAATGAATGAATTAATAATAATGAATTCTTGCAATAGTAAGAATATTTTCATTCGGTAAAAGATGGAATGTTCCCGATTCAACGAGGCGACAGCCTAGTTGAATGGATCATCCCATCTTTCACCGAATGAAAATATTCTTACCATTGCACGAATAAACATTCATATTTGTTTTATATAATACCAAAATAGACTAATATATTCGTATGAGATGCATTTTGATGGATGCGATTTATCGAAATCACAAAGAGTGCAATGAAATAAAACGTATAGTATAGGCTACAATTGCACTCGCAAAAAGTGCAATGGAACGTATTCCATTCAATCCATTGCACTCTTGGGAAATCGAATTTTATAGTCAATATCACGTGACCGTAAACAGCCAATTAAACGATCAGAAATTCAGAATTCAATAAGTATTATATAATACAGAATAAACTCCAGTTTCAAAGGTGATTTGATGCTATATGCAATTACTATAAGCAAAAAATCGTCTCGCATTTGACCCTCTCACTATTTAGTAAAGGCTAGTTTCCACTCAGGAAAATTATCCGTGGATTGGAACGGACAAGAAAACTTCTCTTTTTCTTGTGAGCTCTGGGTTGGAACTAATGACTTTAATACAAAATATTCTTGTCCGTTCCAACCATGAATAATTTTCCTGAGTGGAAACTAGCCTTAATTAAGCAGCGACAATGAGTTCGTGTATTGACCGTTTAGATTTAGCGATGTCTATTCTTGGATTTCACTACGGCATTATGCAGTAAATCCGACGGGGGCCAACCTCAAATGTGTTGATGCTTATGCTGGAGTGAGAATATGACACGAACCCCCACATATTTGCCACCTACTCTCTCTGATAAATGTGTTTTGTTTTAGAGTTGACCCCCCCCCCCTCCCGTCACTTTTGTGACGTCATATGAAACCCAAGAATATTAGAAACATTTAGCGATACTATTGGCAACATCGCGTATATGGACTTAAAAATCGTTTCGACCGAGTTGACGGTATTTAGCAATTAGCAAACGTCGTGTATTCTGCGGCTTACGACCGCCATGAAAAATCACAAATCAGCTTTGAAATTTAAAGTGTTTGTAAATTGTTGAGTCGGTTTTCTTTCATGTACCGAGGTGATTATTGTTAATAATCACCTTGACTTTAATCATAGCCTATCGAAGGGAATATGGCTGTGAAACTCATTAGAATAACAATATAACGCATTATCTATGTTAGTCAACATTTATTCATAAATCTGGTCCTTTCACCGCCACGTGTTTATTGTATTTTTAGAAAATCCACCAATAGCAATTTCCAGTTTCCCTATTGTTGGAGTCACGGATAGGTGACTTTCCTAAAACATTCATATTGATTGGTTGGGCAAAAATACAATGCACACGTGACGGTGAAGGACCATATTTATGAATAAACGTTGACCAACATAGACAATGAGTTATATTGTTATTCTAATGAGTTTCACAGCCATATTTCCTTCGATAGGCTATGCTTTAATACAAAGAAAAATCTTTAATACAAAGAAAAGTTTTTAATAAACACCTTGAATATTAATTAGCTGAAAAGATGAAAGAGAACTTATATTACACGCTTATATTTGGCACGCGGATTCAAGATTTTTGGTCCGCCTGTTGCGTTTATACGACGAAATTTTTGTTCTAAACGTTTTGGATTAGCACGCCTAAACTGAGAACGGCACTCTGGGAACGGCAATCTATTCAGCTATAACTTTTTGGTTTAGCATAAATTGAAGTGTACTAAACTTTATTCCAAGTATTAGATTTACATTCCATTTTTACCAATTTTCTTACCAATTTTCTCTCTGTTAGGCTTTAGGACTCGATACTAATTGGCCTTAATTGTTGAAGGAATTTGTACATGGAAATTGCGAGTGGAATTGTTAGTGGTATTAGACCTAACTTGCGGGTTCCGTTCCTGCCTGAGGACCGATATTTGCAATTTTTGCAACTGCTCCTTCCACTCGCAATTTCCATTTAGAAATTCATTAAGAAATACTGTCTGAAGTTATGCATGTGATGTACATATGTGCTAGCCAGATGGGCGGGGAAGGGGAGGTACATTTCCTTGGCTTCAGGTTATAGAGGACCCCAGAGAGATGACCCCAAATAACAATAATATTGTGAATAAACTACGGCAAGTTGTTTCTCAGGAAGCCAAAGTAAAATTAAATATTGGCGTTCTGAGAAATAATTTGTTAGTGTTCCGTAGTTTATTCACAATTTTGTTATTTGGGATCCTCTTTGACGTGGAGTCCAGAAAATTGAACTTCCCCTGGTTTCCCCCAAGTCTCTGGGGGAACTGTCCTTGCGATACTGTCTTGACAAACAAACATACAGACAGACAGGGACACACACACACATACTGTACAAACGCGGATGGAAGCACAACTTCCTGACAGAGGTAATTGGTACTTATTTTCGCACAAAACTTGAAAGTGCTTGGAAGTGCTTACTTAAATCATCTATATGCTTAAATTGTTCTTGGTTAAAGTGGTTCCCTACGGTTGTAAAGGGACAGCAGCGAAAATAATTTCTTCGCAATGACGCTAAATTTTGCTATTTATGTGAAACGGGGATTTTTTTGGAACTAGAATCGCTTGCGTAATCTTTATACTTCAAGCATGCATAATCGTTCGAAAGGAGCAAATTGTGTGTTGCTATGGCAACAATGTGGCCTAAGTGACAGCATACAAAGATCAAATTTTGGCCGGATTAAAAATGAATTTATTAAAATTTACAACTACAGCAGCAGGAACAGTGAATTTCATTAATGTTGCCCGTTTGAACAGTTTAACGTCACTTTTTGCTGATTTCTACCACCTTATTTTCTGCCCTTTAGTCTTTGAATTTTCTGATACAAGAGGTGGTATTCCACTCAAAATTGAAAAAAGTTTAAAATTACGTTAAAATTATATATTTTTGTACCCCATGGAAGGTATAGTGACACTGAATAACTGAAATTATGTTTTCGATACACATGTTGTTGCCATGGTAACCAGTTTGGAGGCCCCAAACTCTAGAAAACGGCCATGTTTTGTGCAAAAGATAACTTAAGAACCACTGGTCTAAAATTCTCAAAAAAAAGGCTTAAAGTGTACAGAAAAGGTTGCTCCATTTTCTGAACCACACAAATACTCATATATTTTATTACAAGTAAAAATATATGTGAATTTTCCTAACAAATGAAGAATTTGTTAGGAGAGGCTAACAACAACATGTCAATAATTTACTACAATTATAGGACATTTGTCATTTTTGTTGGTTCGGAACACAAAGCAATATCAGAACAAGCATTTGTGAAAGTTTCAAATAATTACTACAAGTATTTCTTGAGATATCCTTTTCAGAACACTACGGGGTGGCCAAATTTCTGAATTGGAACAATTATAAATCAAGTTTCGAAGTTTAAGATAATATGTGGGCTCACTTATATCCCTCATAATTGGAGCTCATTCTCAGCAAAAATGTTTGATGCAATCTAAAGTGAGTGACATGCATAAGTTTCTCCCTCCTTTTCTTGATCCTGGTCCCCCTTCTTCCTCTTCCTCCCACGTAGAACTTTTCTCCGCAATTTTACATTATCTTGTTCTTTATAGTCCGCTTTTTTCAACCTAAGGTTATCATATCGAGAACATTCAGCTTTACAATATATTCCAGGATTAATGCCAATGCTCTTCAGAACTTGAATAAAAGCTTCACATCCAATATTGAAGTGGGCAATAGCATCATGTACTCCAAGTTGCAGTACATTCGACAAATGTTTGTTTTGGTAACCGTTCCTAAATCATTCATTTAGAGACTCATTCTGATTTTGAGTCTTGCTATCTAAACATCTTGGCAAAAGGCCATCAACACTTAGCCTGTCAAATGTTGCTTTTTAACTGCACCGCAATTTCCACAGGCATGCCAGCTCCATGTTTGTATTTATTCGTTTTATTTGCCTTGTAACTGCACCAACTGTCCTGACCTTCTGGGCAATGAGGATGTAGTGTTCGTTTCTCTGTTGATGCGCAATGAAACAAGCAAGCATAAATAGCTTATTTCTTCATTCCCTCCAAATTGCCAGAATTACTTCGTATTGCAATACCGTAATAATTTTTCAGTTTGTCTATCATTTTATCTGTTAATTTCCCTTTCCCCCCTAAATCCTTGTTTTCTTTCTTTAGTTTTCGTAAAGCATGCAGTTCCCAATCGCTTCTGAACATGACCCACACATTCCTTTTTCTGAACAATAAGCCCATGATCTTTGTATGTATCCTTTACAGTCTCAAAGCTTTTGCTGTCTTTATCACCAAAATACTCATCATATACTAACTTAAGGCTTTCTATTGAACGTTTAAACATTCTAGATGCTCCCTCAGGTTCCGTGGCTGGTGTGGTGATTAGCCTTGCACGTATCTTGATGATCTTTCCTCCATGTAGCATTTTTTTTGGGGGGGAGGGGTTTTTTTAGTTTACATTTTTTACACACTTTGCTAAGTGCCTCAACATCAAGCACCTTTCCCGTATCAATGCTGATAACGCTTACACAGCCATTCAGGGAGGCAAATCCTCTTCTTTGCCAAGTGCCATCACAAGATATTCCACATTTGACCAGCCCATTTTTGGACTCTGGTTTTAAATCATGAAGCTCTGTAGCAGCAATAATCATTGTTTCCGACGAAACCTCTTTCACAGCCCTTGAGTGAATGAACAACTTTATTTATAGAGGGTAAAAACACATGACAGCAATATAACTGAAAAACCTGTGGCCCTCATATACAATACATACAAAGTTATTAATTCTACTTTAAAACGTCTAAAAGCTACTTAGAGTAAATATGTAAAAGATTATAAATTTATATATACAAATTATATAGAGTACAACTTGCTGATCACAATAGTAATTCAAAGCGATCGATGCCCTTATAAGATTCTAAGAAATAATTTTTAAGGGCAAACTTAAAGGAATTAACGCTAGGTTTCGTCTTAATATCCTTCGGGAGATTGTTCCATATTTTAATGAGTTTGTTTGTTTCATATTTTTATGGTTCCATATTTTAGCAGTGCTCTTGTCATATCAACAAACCGAATCCTACTTACGATTGGTGTACCCGTAGATATTAAGTCATCAGCAGCCTTTAGTCGCTTTGAAGGATTTATTTTCCTAGAGTCGTTTTCGTTTAGGCTGTTCATTATGGCTGACATGATTCACCACAGTCCTCCGACCCGTTTCTTTGATGTGTGTGCTGATTACCACAAAATTTTCGCTTTTTTGAATAACCAGATCGAGCACGTCGCATTTCAAACCAACTTTTAACACCAAACAAATACTATTGATGCGAAAAATTAAATTGCAAATGAGAAAATGCTTCGCTTAAAGTTTCGCTGTTGAAATCAGTTTATAAAGCCACTTTTCCAAACGAAATACTTCATGTAAACATGTATTAAATGTCCTTGATGGTTCTGATAAAAAGAAATCAGGGAGGGGTGGGTAATTATTTGTATATTTTTTTCAAAACCAATCGGTAAGATTCACAGTAAACTATTCGTTGCTAAGGTGGTTGCTAAGGAAAAAAATGGTACATTTGTTCAGTATTTCAAATTTTTCTCCTATTTAATGAAGAAATGCTTGACAACATGAAAATATAATAAATAAGCATGACAATTTGCTACTTTCAAAAAAGTGAAAAATATCGACATTTTGAGTGGAAGACCACCATACTATGTCCTTGAGAAGACATTGAATTAACTCTAGCTTCTTGACCTATATACAACACATTAACCGCAGGTAATAGGAATAATTTTCCTCGCTTACCAAAATTTGGAATGCTTTGCGTACATACGTCTACGACTATCTAAAAACGTTTACCACGGTTTGCTAAAGAAAATTTTTGTTGCAGTTTACAGAAAAATGGCATTGTCTAAAGTGGTTGCAAATATGAAAGACGCGTTATCTGCGGAGACGCACAAACGCAAGAAACTTAGAGAAACCGAATTATTTGTTCTTGACAATTCTCTTCGCGAGAGTACTGTGGGACAATTGCGAGGTCATACTCTGGAAAATAAATGGAAGATATACGAAGAGGTGAGTAATTACTGATCTGAACAGGCACTGAGAAAAAAATGTGAAATCCATACTATGACATTTGCAATTGCACCACTAAATCCATAGTATATCCATACTATTTTGATACACTATATCCATAGTATGGAAATATGCAATTATTATGGATCATCAAAAATCCATTCTATTTCCAATAAAGATCCATACAATTTCCATTCTATGGATTTTCAATTTTTTTCCTTTGAGGTATAAACTAGTAGTAACAACTCATTGTTCGTTTGTGCGCAGAGTCTTTTTTAAGATTAGGCAGGGGGTTGGCATCTGCACAAAGGTACAATACTATGCTGAGTATGGAGTGATGACAGATGATTGTTGGTGAGAAAAATTGGGTGTGGTGTAGTATGTAATAGGGGGCCTCGTTTCGTATTTTGTGCGTTTTCTGAAACAGAGTTTTGGATGTACAGTGTTGCATTATGCTGTAAATCTACAGTTAAGTACTTGCATGGCATGTTTTTGTAAGTACCACAACTCACACCAATAGGGTCTGGGATATGCTATCCACTGGGAAAGTTTTAAAATCTAAGAAATTTACAACAAAGTGTTTAACATTTTTAAAAAGACAAGAACAAAAATGACATAAGATTCACAAAGTAAGGTTCACTTACTGGAGTATCAAACCTAACTTCTATTCCATGGTAACATGACATTTGCTTCTTTTTATATATTTTTTAACAAAGTTGTAAAACCAAACAATTTTTTTTAAATAAAATATTAACATGAATTGTTTTTCTCTTGCGGTAAAATCATATTTTACGCTTTTCTGCAATCTGATTGACTACTCGAACGGTCCGTATGAGCCACTGAGCTATAATATTACCGGAGGACGTGCTCCTATCTATCCGTCAGTCAAACGAGTGTCCGGATTTTCATGTTTGCTGACGCCAATTGGTTCCTCCGGCTCATGGCAATTACCACTGGCCAACCGCGATCCTACGCTTGAAATAAAATCCTACACTCCCCTGGTTTTTCATAATTTTCGAGTTCCAACTGAACATTTTGATATTTTTGCAGTCGAGAAAAAAGTGTGTTAGTTTTAAGTTTTTAGCCAGCTTGTAGATGAAACAATTCACTCAAAAGGATTATTATATTTCTTGTTTTCAGGTAAGATTCACAAAAGTTTTATTTCTTTTACTTTTTTCAGTTCTTGCTTGCCAAAGCTTGGGCTGCTTCGGGCAAATTTATTAAACTTGCCATTTCGATGGAAAAGCGTAAATACGTTCTGTCAAAAACTATCGTTATAAACAGCAAATGTATAATATTGCTAATATCAACAATATCACAGTAGTTTTGTATCCTCTTTTTTGTTGTTCTTCATATTCAAACTCATTCTCATACTGTAAATTAAATTTTGTCTCATATCTTGGGTTCAAAATCCTTTTCCCGACTTGTTTTATTTTATATTACTTTGAAATAATGAAATTCGTGATTGGTTTTAACTGTTAAGTACCAGGTTTTTTAGCAGTATTTATTTAGGATGCATGTGCACAACTTACCTTTTCAGTACCCTGCCAGTTGCCACTCTGGCACTTTCAAAAAATCAGCATTTAACCCTTTATTATAAGTGATTAATTAAGGAACACTATGCCCTACTTTGTTATCTTACTCAGTCCAATACCAGATAATTTTACTTGTTAAGGGGAAAGTGCTGGTGCACTCAATTGATTAATAATTTTAAGTCATATTAAACATCATTTTTTTAATGTGTATCACCCCCCCCCCTTTGGATATTCTAGCACATTTTACTTGTGGATCCCCCCTCTACACTGTCACAGCTGTAACTTGTAGCACAGGCTGTGGGAGTCTGAATCTTTTCTGTTATTGATGTAATGACCCAATATATAGTTCAAGTGCCCTCACAAATCCAATGGAATTTGCTTATCCTGAGGCTGATGCTCAAGCATGAACAAGAAAAATACAAATAAGGTGTTTGAATTCAAGGTCTGTTGCAGAAATAACTTTATTTGATCATTTCCATTACACAATAGCATGTTTATTATATACAAAGAGTGTCAAAGACCATATTCTTCACAATGAACATCTACTACATAATTATATAATTGCAGTGTAAGGATGTATCTTAATATAATGTTACATTCTGATATTCTGTCATTCACTTTGCAGGTAAAATCATTCACAGGTACCACAAGCCATATCACAATGGATCAAAATGCTGAACAGCCAAAGCCAAATCATACCCATCTGGCTACAAAGTCATAATATAATAACTTGTCTGGATAGTTTTATCACTGCTAACAAAATTAATTATTTCTAATAAATGATAGTTGATTATTCTTTAATAAAGAGGTTGAACTATGAACTGTCTCACCATCAAATAATTCTGCAATTAGACCAAAAAGAGATTATATAATTAAAATGTTGTAAAATAAAGTTTTTACTAAGAGACAAGAGAGTAAGAAAGTGAAGAATGGAAATGAGAAAAGCGGCTTAAGCCACCACACTATTTAAAGGCTTCAATGTATCATGCAACTACCTGAAAAATAATACTATAGGTCTTTCACCTGAAATGTTGAAGCTCATTGATTTCTTAGTTTCAGGTAGTTGCATCTGATACAGGGGTACACAGAGAGAGGACTGAAATGAACAAAACCCCAAATAAATCCACCCGCATGGACTTGAAGTGACATTTTTTACCAATTAAATTGTTTCTGACTTGATGTCTGACTAGCATGTGTGACTTTCTCAGTTCTGGCCTGTATAATGAGATCCAGTGCAACCCTATAAAGCCTATAATCTAGATACTTTGCTTATACCTACACTTGTGATTGGTACCCAACATTCAAGAAGTACAATCTTATTTCTAGTCAGTGGCTCAAGAATCCTCAATTCAACATGACATTAACCAGAAATCTAGGTAGAAATCATATTTTTATTTACCAGATAAGTTGCCCACAGTATCCTGAGCTTCTGGAACCTCTAGGCTAGATTCTACTGGCACCCTAGATTATGCATACTATAATAACCACAGACTCTAGTATATATAAACACAAAGAATATAGATAGAAGCACATTGTTTCATGCCTTTGCACCTGTATATACACTTATTTACGAGCTATTAAGCACATACAATTGCAAAATCAAGCATGTCAAATTTCAGTCATCAGTCTATATAGAAAACCCAAAGGATTTGAGGGAAAAAACTGATTTAACTGAATTAAATAAAACAAAATTTGTTTAACAGAAACCATGGCCAGCCAACAATTTAACAAAGCTAGTAAAGTAAAAAAAAAACCCAACAAATAAACGGCTTTGAATATAAAAACAAAGTTTCTGTATTTTTTACGACAAGACTTTGAATATACGGGGGAAAATAATACGTTATACTATACAAAGAGCCTGTTATCTAATGGATTATATTCTATCATGGCCCACTATCTTTAAAAATTAAAAATAAAAGCATATCAATAGTAATGTGAAATCTGATTTACCTGTTAGCTCTGCCATCAAATATCGCCTTTGCCTAAATCTCTCGGGATTTTCATATTGATTTGTTGTCTTTCGCGGGCGAGAATACCGTGCACGACTTTTAAATCTTTGAACAAATGGTCAAAAGTCGAAAAATATAAAAAACAACGAGATTTTACTGCTAAAACCTCGAAAAGCAAAAATTTTTTTAATAAAACCAGAGGCACAGAGTAGAGACATACAGAGACGTAACTAGTGTACCCACTTTTTTTGTGCGCATGCTCGGCAAGTTACTAGATGCATGCATCTGATTGGATGACAACCTGATGACGACTCACTTTAAACTTGCTGAGCACGCGCAGTTGATCATTTTTCGCCCGGTCGCCTGAAAAAAAGTGGGTACATGATAACGTAATCTTCCGCAGTGTTTACAACGGTCAGTTACGTCTCTGTATGTCTTATCTACTCTGTGCCAGAGGGGAGTGAAAATTGTCGCGGCCTCAGAATTGAGCCTGGTCAGCGGTAATTCCATGAGCCGGAGGAACCAGTTGTCATGGAAATGGCGTCATATGGCGCGAAAATCCGCCATGTTTTTGCGGACACTTTTTTGCCGAGCACTTCCTCCAGTAATATTATAGCTCAGTGGTATGAGCCCGTGCTCACCGCGCGAGACTTAAAGCCGTAGAGCGAGTTTAAAGGCTACTTTTTGAAACATTAAAATGTCTCCCGACGATGAAGAACACAGTGAAAGTAAATTTTACTATCCCACAGAAGATATTACTCTTCTTAGCATTGATACAGAAACGACGTTTTATCTGGCAGTTTCATTCGCCTGCGGGAGGGGAGGTTGGGCAATTTCAGAGGGGGAATTAAAAAAAATTCTATGTACCGGTATGGTCGATCAGTATAGAGAAATATTTCCCTTGGTCTTAAAAACGTCCCTCGACCTTCGGCCTCGAGAAAAGACCTTTTTTAAGACCTCTAGAAAAATATTTCTCTATACGGACCCCCAATCTGGTAAATAACATATACATATTTCATCGCAGAATTTTATATTAAAATGTTTGTATGAAGAAATTACTTAATATAATTTTAATATAACTCACATTGAATTATGCCACAAGATGATCTTTTCAAATGAAAATCAAGAAACGCTTAAAATCTGACCTAAAAGTGCAAAGTTTGGACGAAACATTTTCGACTAATGAGCTAAACATATACGTCCGAGCGACCAAGAATAAATGGCCAAGATGTAAAATATGTTTGCGGATCAAAATCACTTCAATTTTAATGCTTTCACAATCATTTAAAATTGTTGACATGACAAAAAATCGTGTCCAAAACACAATTGTTAACGTTGTTTACTTTTTTGGGTAACTAGACAAAATTTAACCGACAAAATACCTCCCATTCCAACGCTGTGTATTCAAACGCTCAACTGGAGTAAGGCGCCTTTAGTCGATGTACTAGAAATAAATACATGCAACAACCTCTCGCCTATATTTTCCAGGAATTGTTTCAACATGAAGTATTCACAATTACGCCAACACTGAACGCAGGCTCGCGTTGTACGTCATGTTAGTCATGGCAACACGAATCACGATTTTTAAATTTTTGTGCAAAGCTGCAAAAAAAAGATGAAACTTGAACACTTTTAAACACAGAACTATCAATTTCTAAAATATATTAAGTAGCTATATTATTTTGGTTTCTATGGGCTTTATTTTAATGTAAAATTCAAAACGAAACTCTACGTAAAACGTTTATAAATGTGAATTGAAATCAGCTGCTTTTTGCGATATTTATATAAATTCTTCAAATCAAACTTCTACTTATTACTCTCACCTTCAAAGGAAATATATTTAATTGGTACAGGACGCTGATGAAAATAATTTGCTTTCTTTTTTATAATGAACTTCTACAAAGGTTAATTTAACTAAGAAACGTTCGCAAACAATGCCCAGGAATGACTTGAACATCAAGAACAAAGGCCACATTAATACAAAGTCGTACATAGACAATTGAAACAAACTTGCCCTATACTTTAGGATTTCTCATACTAAATCAATTCTTATATATGTTAACGTTTACTGTAAAAATGATAAAAAGTTTAACAATTTGTTATGTGAAACGATTTTCCAAGCTTTCCCACATGCATTTTTTATATTTGTTGCCTCTTCACTCCTGGCAAACAGCCATATTTTGAGATCAGTGAGATGACCACCCACGGAACCACTCACGGTAACCCACGCCCGCGGTCATTGATTAACTTTAGACTTCGCTAATGCTTTCGTTTCCTCGGGTGTAAATAGCCGTGGGAATAGTAGTACCCTCGCACGGCGCTTCGCGCCGTCGGCTCGGGGAAAATATTATAAGCATGCGTCTACTGAGTAGGCACCGCACATACTTATAATATTTTACATCAACTGAATTTTTAAGTTTGGACGACTTGATAACATGTCCAAGTGTTATTTTGATAAGTTTCTCTTCATTGAAGTCATCAATAAGAGCCATTATCCTCAATATTTCTACAATACAAGTTCAGCCATATTGTAGGCCAAACAAGCATTCACACGATACACCAGTTACGATGTAATAGTTAGATTGCAAAACATTTGTCACACGGGTCGCGACAGTGCAAACGATTCCTCAAACATTTCGTAGTTTACAAAAACCAGCGAAACTACAACAACAGCAGAGAAAACGATGCTCCTAAGCAAGCTCGCAATGACTTGTTCATCTGATCTGTGCACTGGGGCCTTTGAGTTAATTCTACTCATGCCTCATTATTTGTTTTCATAGAGGGAAAAAAATATTACTTTGGAAACAGTGGCTTGACACACATGGAAATATGGAGGTGCGAGCATGGTTATTTATTGTCATTCCTTCATTTTATTAACAGGTTAAGAAAGTCGGCTATCAGAATATCATTGTTGCTTCCTTCTCGCACATGACCCGCCTAGGAGACAAGTTCTGTGAAGCACTCGCAAAGGCAGGAGAAGATTTCAGCAACCTCTACGCCTTCAGTGAATTCATCGAGTCAATCGATAAAGATAGAGTTCCCAACATCAAGAAGCTTCCAGTCGGTTTAGAGAAAATGAAGCAGCTAGGAATCCGACATGCTGTCATAGAATTTGATATCGTTTACAAGGGAATCGACTATACGAAGTTTACAGTGAACGATATATGTGCTCTCATGAAGAAGAGAATGGATTGGTGCCGGTCGGAGTTGCACAAAGAATCCAGAGTTCTTTTTAACATCCGTGATTTCTCGGACGCCATGAGATTGAAACCTGAAAGTGTGTTAGAAGTGGTCAAATTCCTGTCGTCCTTGCCTGAACACGAGCGTCCCTTTGCAATCATCTACGAAGAATCTGGCAAAAATCTTCCTGAAGAGCTCGGTGTTTGGACTGCTGCCGTTCGGAAAGTGATGGATGACAATGGTTGGACAGAGCACGCAGAGAAGAAAGGTCATTTGCTGGTCCACGTGCATGAGCAATGGGGACTTGCTCACATGACTCAAATGGAGTGCATTATAAACGGAGCTACTGGAATCTGGGCGAGTCTTTGCGAGGAAGGAGCCTCAATGGGTCATGCATCTTCTTCAATTATGTTGATGAATATGATCCGAATGGGAAACAAGAAAGTCCTCGATCAGTATAAAGGTTGTGTGAAACTCCGTGAAGCTGCTCAGAATGTCACCCTTATTACCACTGGATTACCACCTCATCCAAAACAGCCAGTTTACGGAGAGCGAGCTCTAGATATGGTATTTGGTATGCCCAACTTCGCCCCTGACAAGAAAGAATTCTCCATGGCTGAATTCTTTGGTGAAAATCCCGTGATGAGGATGACAACGCTAGCCTCGCCGCAGATGGTTGTTGATCGACTGACCAATCTTTTTGGTAAAGATCCACAATTTACTTTGGAAAGAGCACAAGCTATGTTGGCAAAGATGCTGGAAGATCTTCGCAATGGCCGCAAAGAAGAGTACATGAGCAAAGTTGGTCTGGCTGTGTTATTTGATCGTGCTGGTGGCAAACTCACCGGTGAAATGGCTGATGCTATTGCTGCAGACAAACCAAGAAGGTTACATATTAACGAGTTGTTGGCTGAGATTCGTAAAATGTGGGATGAATGGGATCTTAGCGACGAGGTACAGGGAGACGACAAGCTAGAATTCGATTCTTTCTACAATGGTTTTTTGGCACCGTATTTTGGCTGTTACAGATGTGACGAAACAAAACGCGCGCTGAAAGCTATTGATATGGATGAAGATGGTTCGGTTGACTGGAACGAGTTTGCATTGTACCTCAAGTGGGCTGCTCACGAGTACCCAGATGTCAAAGATGCCGAAGAATTGCTCTCAATTGCATTCCGTAAAGGTCTTATTCCCGCCATGCAAGATGTAGTCTTGGATCAGGATTCCACAAACAATAATATGGCATAACATTGATGCGCACTTTTATACTTTCATTTATAATGTTGTTTGAAGTTACATTTAATTTCTTGCGTTAATTGGCTTATTAGTTTTTACGAACAGCATATATTCCGTTTATTTTAGTATTATAATTTGCATAAACAGAATTAGTTTGATTGTTTTCAAAACTTATAGGAGAGTATAATTTAGGTAACCATCGTTGCTGAACTTGGAAAATTCTTCTTTCATTTCTTTGTAATGTATTATTAGATTAGATATCTTTGTAATACATGTTTTTCATTTCGAATTGCACTATATATAGTGCTCATGACTAATTAACTTTACTTTACCAGTTTATCTGGAACCATATTTTCCTGGCTGTCATTACTAAACTTAAAATTAATTGTGCTCGACATTCTCTTAATCGAGAACAATTTTACCAAATTAATTTTGCCCTCATGCATCCTTGTTTGACAAGCGTCTGTGTTGACAATATGCACTCCACCATTCCCACCCCGGTTGTGCGATTGATCAATATATTAGAAATTAGTTGAAATGGTTGGCTCCCTCAGCAGTTACTCTGAGGCCATAGTGAGCAGTGAGCAGTAACTATTGTTTTCGAACACGGCCGTGCTGGCTAGGGACGAGCCGACAAGAACTTGTTGTGGGCCCCTGCCATCATGGGCCCATAAAATTGGAAAAGATAAAAAAATACAAATTGTAATTTTGATAATCAAGATTAAGATATTAAAATTAAAATTTTAAAAATCTAAATTTACGGAAATATTACCAAAAAATTTAACAAATACGGTAAATATTTTCAAATGTCCCCCCTCCAGCCGCTCGCCAAAAATTTTGGGGAAAAATGCGGCTGAAACGTTTCATGTTTGATCAGTAATACCCCCATTTGATCAGTAATACCCCCACTCTTGATCCATCCGTCACTGGGCCCCATCAAACGTTGCTCATTCGTCGTCCTTTTCAAGACCCCAGCAGGTCCCTGCTTTCGAAACAAAATTGCTGCAGAAAATCCACTTCCAAACAAATCATCGAAGAAACAATTGAAGAAATTAAGGGCACATACTATTCCTCTAAGAGCAAAAGAAGCAACAATATATGGTGCTAACCTATTTCCGAAAGATAAAAGCACCTTTTAGATACCTAAAACAATTTATTTGGCAATTTAATTTAAAACCGGAGAATAACGGAATCGGGCGACAAAGCGGAAGAGTGAAGTGAATTATATTTATAACGTTTGTATATTTTATTATTTTTTAAATTAATAACGAATTTATACTACAATTCAACAATTTGTCACCTCAGGCTTGGTGATCACAGGACTATCAGGGTCTCTTCCAAGGATGTGTAACTGGGGGGGGGGGGGCATATTTCGCTGGGGACCTGGAGAAACCAGCATATATACAGTATACATGGTTAACTAATAACTAATTTTGCCCTCATGCATCCTGGTTTGACAAGCGTCTGTGTTGACAATATGCACACCACCATTACCACCCCGGTTGTGCGATTGATCTATATATTAGAAATTAGTTGAAATGGTTGGCTCCCTCAGCAGTAACTCTGAGGCAATAGTGAGCAGTGAGCAGTAACTATTGTTTTCGAACACGGCCGTGCTGGCTAGGGACGAGCCGACAAGAACTTGTTGTGGGCCCCTGCCATCATGGGCCCATAAAATTGGAAAAGATAAAAAAATTCAACTTGTAGTTTTGATAATCAAGATTAAGATATTAAAATTTAAATTTTAAAATCTAAATTTACGGAAATATTACCAAAAAATTTAACAAATACGGTAAATATTTTCAAATGTCCCCCCTCCAGCCGCTCGCCAACAATTTTGGGGAAAAATGCGGCTGAAACGTTTCATGTTTGATCAGTAATACCCCCATTTGATCAGTAATACCCCCACTCTTGATCCATCCGTCACTGGGCCCCATCAAACGTTGCTCATTCGTCGTCCTTTTCAAGACACCAGCAGGTCCCTGCTTTCGAAACAAAATTGCTGCAGAAAATCCACTTCCAAACAAATCATCGAAGAAACAATTGAAGAAATTAAGGGCACATACTATTCCTCTAAGAGCAAAAGAAGCAACAATATATGGTGCTAACCTATTTCCGAAAGATAAAAGCACCTTTTAGATACCTAAAACAATTTATTTGGCAATTTAATTTAAAACCGGAGAATAACGGAATCGGGCGACAAAGCGGAAGAGTGAAGTGAATTATATTTATAACGTTTGTATATTTTATTATTCTTTAATAACGAATTTATACTACAACAATTAGTCACCTCAGGCTTGGTGATCACAAAACTATCAGGTCCTCTTCCAAGGATGTGTAACTGGGGGGGGGGGGGCATATTTCGCTGGGGACCTGGAGAAACCAGCATATATAGTTATATACAGTATACATGGTTAACTAATAACTAATAACTATACGTCTTAGGGCAACAGATCCGGCTCCTCACTAGGATTCTAAGACAACCGAGTCGAGCGCTGAAGGTGTGAGCTGCCTGGAGGGGTCTGTGGACATCCTCCCCAGAAAATATTGGATTTCTTGAAGCTCAGATAGGCTATTTCCAGCATGTCGAGGAGTGTTCCAACTAGAAATTAAACAGTGGGTGGTCTCTTTCATGCTTTGTCAACGAGCAAATTATTTCAGCCACGGTTTAGCTAGGTTTCTGGCGATGTTTAAATTTCAGTCCCCAAATTTCTACCGAGTCAACTGACTCGGTTGACTCCAGCCTAGACCTAGGCCTTCTATTTTTATTTCATAGTACATTTTTTTAATATTCAGCGCTTTTTCACATGAAAAGAGTGGGATAAGTGATTTGGGGGCGGGCGGAGGAAGGACGCAAGCCTGACGCAAACGAAAAAATAGAAGGCCTTGTGAATTCCCCAACAACAAGGCCAAAACTGCTCTGAAACTGCCCGGTTGCGAAATGCCCAATTGTTGCGTTCTCAAACAGAATTATTTGCAACTTAACAGCGAATTTAAACCGATACAGGTAAAATAAACTCATTTATAGTATAAACTTTATATTTTTATTTGTATACACGTCTAAAAATCGGGGTTTTTATCATAATGTTTGCAGGTGTAGCGAAAGCACAAAATGAGTCAAAATATATACCAAAAGTAGAATCTTTCATTTTGTCCTATACACAACTACATTAATATATATTTTCTCAATTTTGGCAAGAAGCAGTCTTGTGTTTGTAAAATATGCAAACACATATACAAATTTTAATTTATTAAATAAAACGGATACATATATTATTAACCCGTTCAGTACTGTATAAAACGTACATTGTTTACAAATGGTTTATCCGTAATACTTGAACAATAATTTCAAAATCCTCATTAGGATATTCTTAATTGGAAATTTTGTCTCCATCAGTAGGATTGTCTTCTCTGAAGTTTTGAAATAAACAGACGTGTCGAATAGATATACTAAAACAGCAGGTTGAATTTTAATCCATGGTTAGCGCTAACCTAGCATTGAACAGCCGGCCCGATATCTGAATTTCCAGTTGATAATAGTCAACCCCGGCCATTCTGGCCTCGTTTAATTTTTGCTTTTCTCCTCCTTTTATACCTGTTAAATTGTTGCTCACTGCGCATGGCCATGGGATGCATCCGGTTAATATCGGAAAATCTAAATTAGTTTCAATCGCATCCCGCATGCGCAGTATCCAACAATTTTAACATGTACAAATAGAAGAGAAAAACACAATTAAGGCGAGGTCCGAAATCCTAATTAGCAAGGCTTGCCAATTAATTGTTGATGTGGATACAGAATTTCGACGAATATGTAACATCCCTCGTTTTGATCTCGAGTATTTCTTCTATTTTTCGGCATACAATTTTTGAAATTGGTGTTTGAATAGCGCAAAAACTTGAGTTTTGAATCGTATTTTAAAAGCTTGATATAGTAGTACACTTTCAATTACAGTAATGAACAGAAGCCGAAATTAAATATAAAATAATTCGCTTTGATCTGTAAACATTCGAAATTACAAAGCTAAATATAGCAGTATATGTAGAAAATCAAAAAAAAAAAAATTGGGCTCAAGTTTCTTGACGAGGGGTAATAAATTTTGACCTTATTTAGATTTGAAACGCTCGCCCTTCGGATGAGACCTAGCTCGTTTCAATTTTACTTTTCTCCCACTTTTACACCTGCTAAAATTGCTGCACACTAGCTTCGCATGTGGGATGAGGTTAAAATATATTAAACTAATATCGGCAAGTCTTAGTTGCAACCGCCTCCAGCGTTCGTAATATCGACCAATTTTAACATGTATTAATCCTACAAATAGAAGGAGAAAAAGTAATTAAAGCGAGGTCCGATTGCCGAGGATTCCATGGAGAAGGCTACCACTAGGGTTATATGTTGATATGGACACAGAATTTCGACAAACATATAATTCCTTTCGTGAACCTAACCGACCTCGGTTATTTTTTTATTTTCCTGCGTAAGGAACTCTTACACTTGATTCTACACGGGAGCGATTATAAAATTTTTGCAATTGGTGTTATAATACCGTAGAAAATTAAGTTTGGGAACTTTTTTTAAAAGCTTGACAGTACACTTTAAGCCACAGTCATGGTTGAAAGACCAAGATATAGAAGACTTTGCCTTGATCTGTAAGTGTTCGAAATTACAAAGCTAAATATATATATATATATATATATATATATATATATATATATATATATATATATATATATATATATATATAT
>CACRXK020008775.1:0-19681 GCA_902702795.2 Paramuricea clavata | reverse complement strand
CCCCCCCCCCCCCCCCCAATTAACACAAAACCACTGCAATTGATTTTGATAAGATTTTTATTCTTACATAAGTTTTAGGCAGTACCCTACCACTAATGAGTAAAATTGTCTGGCATATTAGACAGAGTAAATTATAAAGTAAGTTATTCTGGGCAAAACACCTTTTCTCATTTTCTCAATACATTTTCTCATCCTTTTTTTTTCTTTGTTTATTGCCAGATAATTTTACTTGTCAACAAAATATATTGGGTATATAAAATGAAATTTAATTGGCATATGAGTATCATGCTCAACTTGACTTTTCAGTTAGCTTGATACTGATAGTCGGGCACCATATATTTCACTAATAAAACTTAAATCTGGTATATGTCAAACCTTTGGTATTAATAATATTAAAGACAAATATATTTGTATTGATACTGCAATGTACTTTCTAAAAATAAATTCATCGCCCGGTCCTTTCATTAGCAAGTGAAATGTTCTGTTCCATTAACCTTACCATTACTTCCAGTGTGTGGTTTTAAATGCTGTGTCAAGAAATGCTGGTTAATATTTATATTTTTGAACAAATCATTTCGGTCAACACAGTCTTTGTGTGGAAAAGCCAACAAATTATCAGTGCCAGTGGTGTCCTGAAAGGTTTATCAACGAGACAAAATACAAAATTTAAATATAATACGTGTTTTAAAAGCATTTCGTTACATTTTAATACAATAGTGAGATTAATCCAATTCACAAAAATACACCGCCATGTTGATTATTCGAATTTTGCTAGGCCTTCCAGCGCAACCCAGTTCGGATATTTTCCGAAACTGACAGCCCGCAAGTTCACGACAGCCTGTAACTCGCCCGCGCTTGGAAGGCCAGGGACTAGGCTGATAATCTCTATAACAGGTGCTGCCAATCCTGCCATATACTTATGGTTATCTTATAGCTTGTGGGAATTGACAGTGTAGGTCTCAGGTATGTAAACAATGATTTTGATTATAGGACCTCAATATATTTTTTCGATCTGTATTAAACATGTATGACAGCTACACACCTCAGTAACCAAGCTGTATTATTTTCATTAGACATCACACATACTAAAATTTCTTCCTCAGCTTTATTCATAATTTTTGTGGCAGTTTACAACATTTTCCCTTGGCCATATTTATATAATTATTACAACATTTAGTTGCTACAGCAATGATGGTTCATTTCGGCTTTATAACTATTAACTAGAAATACATGCATGCAACAACCCCTCACCAATATTTTCCAAACATTATTTCAACATGAAATATTACGTCATCACTGAACATGGGCTCGCGTTGCTCACATCATGTAATCATGTTAGCCATGGCAACACAATAATTGTTTTCTTTTAATTTTTTGTACAAACCTGCAAAAAATAAATGAAACTTGAACACTTTTAAATACAGAACTATCATTTTTTAAAATAAATAAAGTAGGTAAATTATTTTGCTTTCTATGGGCTTTATTTTAAAGTAAAATTCAACACGAAACTCTTCGTAAAACGTTGTTAAATGTTAATTGAAATTTACTGCTTTTTGCCGATAAAGTCTTCAACTCAAGCTTTAACTTCTTACTCGCACTTTGAAATGAAATAAATTGAATTTGTACAGGATGCTAATGAAAATAATTTGCTTTCCATTTTATCATGAACTTCTACAAAAGTTAATCAATTCTTAATGTTTACGTTTAAAAATTGTAAAAAGATTTTACAATTTGTTATGTGAAATGATTTCCCAAGTTTTCTTACATGTTTTTTTATATTTTTGCCTCCTTCACTCCTGGCGAACAACCATATTTTGGGATAAGTGAGATTAATTATTCACATTGATATGTTTAAACATCTCAAAATATCGGTGTAATCTGTGCCAAGACACCTCATATGTGGAGCCGACTCCTATGGAAATTTGTGAGGATGAGTGTTCCCGAGATCTTGTAAATACAAGTTAATCCATTACCCAAAGTTGATATGCCAAAAGACAAAACTGAATATCGAGGGATTAACTTAACACCAGTGATTGCACATGCTTTCGAGAAATCTGTATAACACACATACTTGTGTTATTGTTGAACAATCTTTAAGTTCTAGTCAGTTTGCATGTCAGAAAAGAGGAAGCTGTGAAGATGCACTGTTGAGTATGCAACATGAGATTTATTGAAGTAATTTTTTCTATATATAGGCCAAATGAGTTTTGATATTTGTTGTAGTTTAAATTTTATTTGTTTTTATATTAACATTATTTTACATTATTTGTCTGTCAACATTCAGCAAATTGTTCGCTTGGTTTGTTTACATATTTTGTTTCTAAAAAGTATATATTTTTTTATTCTCAAACTCATCAGCCTAATCATCAGAATGGCCCCAATCAAGCTGTAGACAGCAATACATAGGCTTAGTGATCGTGCAAAGAGGTACATAAGGGAAGTTGGACATAAATCTATTATTTTTATCAATATAGTTGAAGTGAACATACATGACAAGTAACTTTTATCAATCGTGCATAATACTTTTTGGGTCTGGGTTGACAATCTTTAATTTTATATCAAGGTTTTGTCTTACTCTATAACATGATAATTTAGAATTATTTTAGATATTTTGAAAATGTACATTGCTTGGAAATGTATTGCATATCCGAACTATAAAGCTGCTCTGAAGCAAACTTTATAGGTTTAAAACATGATCTAACAGTTTATACAGAAGTACAGAACCCTATAGTATTTGTAAACAGCTCTGCTTTCGTTTCTGAAGATTTAATTTTTAAATCTCCACACTTCAGCTGAAATTTTAGGTTATTTTTCGGAGCTTTTTCAGTATCCTTGCCAATTTGTGACCTGGGTATGTCCTTTTTTGTCAACTATATTGATAAAAATAATAATAATAATTTAATTTGTATTGTGCAAGTTCCATTCAAATATGCTCACATGCACATAACAATATAAATATAAAAACAAAATCTAGATATTTATATAAAAGATAAAAGATAGTTAAGACAATCCAGACTATTGATTAATAGTCAGTTTTGAGTATATGTACTATTAGTTTCGTAAAAGATATATTATTATTGATAAAATCACACTATTTTGTTATTAAATATTATAATATGCTTTCCTAAACAAGTGTGTCTTTAAGAGTTTTTTGAAGCTTCCAATGGAATCAGCTTGCTGAATGCGTGAAGGTAAATCATTCCACAAGTTTGGCGCTGCACATCCAAACGAACGATCGCCAAGAGTCGGCAATGTTTTGAGGGTAGTCTTCTGGAGTAAAAGTTTCGAATTCGATCTCATGCTATAAGACGATGGAGGTTTGATGGTTATAAGCTCAGAGATATAGTCAGGTGCCAATCTATGAAGTGCTTTAAAAGCAATTAGTAGAATTTTGAAATCTATTCTAAACTTTACTGGAAGCCAATGTAAATCCATCAATGTTGGAGTTATATGATCAAACCGTGGGACGTTACATATTAATTTTCGATAACGACTGAATATTATAATAAAATACAAAACAATGGAAACTCCGAAGAAATTCATATTTTTAATTCAACGTTTCGACTACTGTTGAGTCATTCCTGATGATGACTCAACAGTAGTCGAAATGTTGAATTAAAAATATGAATTTCTTTGGAGTTTCCATTGTTTTGTATTTTACATATTAATCTCGCTGCTGCATTCTGCACGTGTTAGACTTATCAGTCTTACAAGTCATTGTGTACAACATGTACTCAGAATCTAACTTCACTATGTACCTCTTTGCATGATCACAAAGCCTGTGTATTTATGTCTACAGCTAAATTGGGGGCATTCTGATGATTAGACTGATACATTTGAGAAACAAAAAAGAAAAATTATACTTTTTAGTAACGAAATATGTAAACAAACTGAGCGAACAATTTGCTAAATGTTGACAGAAAAATAATGTACAATCTAATATAAGAACAAATCAAATTTAAACTACAAAGAATATGAAAACTCAATTTGGCCTATATATAGAAAAATTTACTTCAAGCTTGCAATAATACTGGTTTCTTATGGCTTTTAAAAAACTCAAAACAACTAAACAACTCTAAGCTTTCGGGATTTCCTCCGCAAACTAGATTAAAGCCTGCTGACGTCAACCTTTTTATAAAGGTCTATTCGACTGGGCTCTGCATTCATTTCAATAAAACCAGAGCAGCGAAACAGGTCTGTTATTACACCTAGTTGCCAACAACGAAATTAGTATTTTAGTGATGCGAAATTTATAAAAAAATGACTACACATTTAATTACTTACCAGGCAGTTGCTTTTGTAAACTTCGTAATGGTTTCTCTGGTGACACTTTCTACGAACAACAGCTTTCCACAACCCTTCTGGCTACATTTTCTTTCGAGATTTCGCTATTACAAACAGAAATAACATTACATAATAGCGTCAAGGCTGCTCTGATTGTGACTCTGAGTTAGTTTTTAATGACTGTTATTGATAACAGTACTACTTCGATGTTTTCAGAACTAAAGGTGAATTTACACTGTCACGTTTTTCATACACACCTATGTGCAGGCACATAAAAGTTTAAATCCCTTCAAAAGTTGCTTATGAAGTAAATAAGTGTATTTTTTATTCTATTTTATTTACTCCAAAAGTAATTTAAACTGCCATTTGTTAAAAAGTTTGAGCTACTCTATATGATTAACTACAACCATAAGCAGCCCAGTAAAATGTGTAAAAATGCATTAAACGCTTAAAAATACGTATAAAGTTTGTCTCAGTTTGCTATCAAGCGACTTATTTGTGTAGCTCATTATATATACAGATTTCGATGTTTACGTCATTGTATTTTCATATAGTATATTATCCTAAGGCGGGCAACTCGTTTACAAAATACATTTACACACACTAATACGTTCGCTTCAAACAACAACAAAAACCGCTACTTTCTGAAAAAAAACTAGATACAAAACACCTTGGATATGTTTTCTAACTTTATTCAAACTTTTTAGAAGTATTTAAATTTCATGGATAAAAAGTGGGTTTTTATCGAAATTATTTTGTTGATAGGTGGGATGCAAAATGCACAACAAACGTCATCATCGGAAAAATCATCGGCTTGTTGCTCATTGGTTGTTGAAAAATCGGCAAATTCCGAATATAATATACTTCAGTCAATGAACTTTCTTCGGAATTTACCGATTTTTGAACATCGTGCATTTTGCTTCCCGCCTATTAACAAAATAATTTCGATAAAAATCCACTTTTTATCCATGAAATTTAAATACTTCTGAACTTTTTTCAACTCTAAAAAGTTTGAATAAAGCTAAAAAAAATATCCAAGGTGTTTTCTATCTAGTTTTTTTTCAGAAAGTAGCAGTGTTTGTTGATGTTTGAAGCGAACGTATTAGTGTGTGTAAATGTATTTTGTAAAAGAGTTGCCCACCTTAGGATAATATACTATATGAAAATACAATGACGTAAACATCGGAATCTGCATGTATAATGAGCTATACAAATAAGTCACTTGATAGCAAATTGAGACGTACTTTATACGTATTTTTAAGCGTTTAATGCATTTTTACACATTTTGCTGGGCTGCCTGTGCTACAACAGTAAAAGAGTATATTAGTTATTGCTCACACTGCATCACACACAAATTTCAGAGAATATGATTGGTTGGATTGAAAATAAATTATCATAGAATTAGTGGCTGGTGATCAAATTTCCTTGAGATTGTTGCAGGCTCTTGTTTCACTGAGCCTGCCACGCAGGATAATAAAATTACAGCATTTAGTTCAGAAAAACGCGACAGTGGAAATCCACCTTATATGTTACCCAGGCAACTCAGGCAGGCTATAACCTACCTTTTTCAGGGGTTGTTGTGACAACATAGCGAAGAAAATTCGATGCTCTGGCAGGACCTACAGCAACAAAAATACATATTACAATATGAATAAGATCAGCTCAAAAGTCCATGCAGATACTTCCATTCAAGGATTGGTTGCAGATGGTTGTTGTATTTAAATTTGAATAACTTGCTGCAGTGGGAAGGAATTACAACTACAATTGGTGACGATGAAAGCTGAGACACTTGAATTGGAATGTTAAAGGGATATGGCAATATAAATTAAGTTTGTCTTATTTGAAAGAATATTTTGCCAACTACTTGTAATTATCAATATAAAACTCGATTTTCCGAAGTCATTTAGTACTCAGTTAACTCACAACATTTTAAGAAATTGTTCGAAGAAATTTAGTCTCGCATGAAGAAGCTTTAATAAGTTTACTCTGCTTTTGACATCATAAAAAAATTCAGTTAATTAGGTCAATTACAATACCAAGATGGTGGACTGCACACTGTTTTTGGTCAAAATATTTAAAACCAAGCAAAGAAAGAAAAGGTTGTAAAGGGTCATGTATAACTTTAAAAATTCTTCCAAATGAGACAAAGTTAATTTTTATTTCCATATCCCTTTAATTTTGTGAAAAATAATGCACAAATTAACATTTAAACCCATGTCCCCCCATTTGAATGTTGCTATAGGTGATGTAGATTTGTCAACAACACACTAGGGCATGAAAGCTGGTCGACAAAATGTTAATTTTAGTCTCACAATATTGAACAGGGGGATGGGACTTTCTGCCTAAGTGGTCCACCTATTTTGTCACTGATTGTACCTGAAAAATTAAATATTCCGAGCAAAGGCCTTGCATTGTATCATGGTACAAAACACACCTGCCATCTTGTGGCATTTTGTTAATGTGACAAACTGTTTTACGCTTGTGCTCTCATCCCATTTTCCGGCTTGGAATTCATTAATAGTCAAGTTACAAACAGCCCCAGGACGTTGAGCACTTTGTAGAAGTAGCATCGTTATCAAGTAACCACGAAGCCCAACAAACTCATTCTCTGGATCATCCAGTTTCTCAAATCGTTCCTCAAATTCGTTGTGAAGAGGTGAATTGAACAAGTTCCACATTTGGGAGCTTGTCAAAAGTGATTGAAAAACTTCGGTTTTCCTTCTAGCTGATTCTTCAGTGAATGACCTCATCCAGTTCGACACTCTGCCTTGAAATTCTTTTATTAAACTAAAATCGTTTTGCTGCAAACCAAACTTGTTTGCCAAACTTGATGCTCAGGTCAACAAAAGTTGTAAAACATTAACAAAACAGTGAGATAAGCTCATAAGGTGCCTACTTTCCTAGGCTTTGTTGAAAGGTGATTGACTTCAATGAAGGTATGGCGTATGTGTACCATGGCATCGTCATTCCACAACAGATTAACATTAGGTAATGTTTCATCGACTTCGTAAAGAAGTCGGCCAACTCGCCACTGGGCTTCTTTTGATGGTTTTGGCCCCCAGCAACCTCCTTCCATTGATAACAAGTGGTCCAGAAACCGACCAAGAAGTGGTTGGATTTCAACTATTGCAAGCTCAATTGCAAAAGCAATTTGAATTTCTTTTGGCACAGCCAGCTCTTGTGGAGGTTCTGCTCTAACATCTGGGTGCTCATCTGGGATCTCATCAGTAGGATGACTGTGCGAGGAATCGATAAACAAATCAGGACTGCCTGGGTAATCATTAGAGGAGTGATGACCGGGGGGAGAACTATCAGAGGAATGATGACTGGGTGAAGAACTATCAGAGGGATTATCGCATAGCTGTAGCTGCCTTTTAGCTACTGGTTTCTTAGATGGAATGGAAACAACAGACTTTATGCCCTTTTCTGCAAGTTTGTCTTGTTTTTTTCTGTGGGATTTTCTTTCCGTTGTCATCTTTTATTTCTTTTTCGATTTCCTTCCTCAATTTTGAACCTTGTGTATTATACCTAAATTAACATATATTAACCCATTAACAAATAAAATCGTCTGGCATTAAAGTAAAATACTCTGGCGTTAGACAGTAACATACTAAAGTAGGGCACATCTAATTGCATTGCTCAGAGGTGTAGCCAGGATTTTTGGTCAGGGGGGCCAGCAAAAACCCAGGTGGGGCCAAGCCGTACCACTTTTTCTGATGCTTCACCACGAAGATTCCGACAACATTGACAATTTTCCGACAGATCTCCCCCCCCCCCCGGCCACAGCGCCACTGCCGAGCCTGCATTAAAAATTCACTGGTAAGAAAAAACAGACTAGTTTAAACTTCATCTAATACATATTGAAATAGTTAGGGTTAGAAAAGGTATGTGTTTCAAACAAGATTTTAGGTTTCAACCAATGCGCAACAAAGCATATATTCTACAGAATTTTTGCATTATTGACAGCATGAAGCTATATAATCAAGGATTCCCTTTTTTATACAATACATTTTATCAGGGGGGCAAAAATTTTGCCAGGGGGGCATTGCTACGTTTTCCATTTTCCTTAAATTTCCCAACGTGCTCGGAGATTCATAAAACATTTCTTTTTGTTATATTTTATATGAGCTCATAACATCGCCAAGTCCGAAAAGAGACAACCTTTTTAATCTTGACGTTTCAAACATGCAAAACTTTAATAATCATTTAGTCTTCACCCACTCCTGATGATGATTGAAACATAGTTGAAAGGTATGATTAAAAAATGGTAGGAGCACTTTACATGTGCATTGTGCTCTGCAATTGTCTCCCACACACCTTTCATTCTGTTTTTGGCCATAATAAATGAGAACAGAAGTTAATATCATCCTCTAAATGCATGAGCACCTAAAAGGTTCAGTAAAGGAGTTAGAGAACAAATAATTGCTCTGAGTAATGAGGGTTTCAAACTGAGGCAATTTGCTGCAAATATAGATGTGTCAAAAGATGGACTTGAAAACTGAGATTCGCATTTCACTTGGTGGAAATTATAAGCTGGTATGGATAGATAATCCAAGTGATCACATATACACACTATTTTAGACATGACCAGGAACGGTTGCAAAAAATGCAATACTAGTTCCTCTGGCGGGAATTGACTTCTTTGCATAACAAACCTGCGATTGGTGGTAATATTCAATCAATCCTTAATTAACACAATCCAACAGAAAAAAATTACCAACACAATAGAAAGGAAATTAGCTGCATGTGCTCTGAATGAAAGACTTGCAGTTCTGTTACGCAAAGGAGTTGTTTTGATATACCGATTCTCTTGTGATGTAGTACACCGCGGTCACCCAGACCTTCGTAGAGTGGAATAGGATTTATTTTTCTGAATCATTCCACAGTTTGCTGCACAGCAGCGTTTGACACATCTATCTTTGCTGCATAGAAACCTAAGGTATGAATTCGGCAAAGCATACTTGTGGCAAAATGGTATTAACTCATTAACGCCCAATGCGCCCTGAGATTGACAAGTGGGTAACGGACAATGCGCCCGAATGCGCCCTGACATGACAACTTAACTTGCGGGCATGATATTTGAGCACATGTTTATTGGGTTGCCTAGCAACGGATACGAAAATAGAACGTGAAATTCGAGCTTTTCAACAGTGTATCATGCAAGAAAATCGGTCAGAAACTTGCAAAGTTTTTCAAGTTTAAAACCTTAGTTTTTCAAAAATAATGAATAATGGCGATACTGTTTCAAAGAAGCATTTTACGGCAAGTTTTAAAAGCGAGAAAAGAAGAGATTTTTGAATCATCTACAACGAAAATTTGGCATGAAAGGAAAGCGAATGTATTGACGTTTTGGGGCCAAGTTCTTTTGTGAACCATGTGCGAGATTTTCAGCCAAAAAGATGAGGATTTCTCCAAACTTTATTAAAAATAGAAGTCAGAAATCACAAGAAAGATGAACACGGAACACAAGTGAGCAGATACAATTGTTTAAGGGGTATTTTTGAGTAGAAATATGAGATCAAACACTCACAAAATTCGGCTGCATTAATGTTGGTTGAATCTAGTTTACAGTTATCTTTTTAGACAAACTGTTTATGCAAATTTGGGCACAATTTCGACTGTTTTCGTGACCCCATTGTTGGTCTTCTTGTTCAAGTTGTTATTTTAGCTAAAGTATGTTTCAAACGACACCAGATTAAATTACTGTGTGCATACGTGCCCTATTTGGCAAGAATACTTCGAGTATTAAATTACACTAAATAAGTAGGATATCCCAAAATCACTGTTATATCTATTTTCATCAATTTAGTCTTAAAATGACAACTCGTTTCAGACATATTGTGGTTTGAAATAAGTGTATTGAATTAATGCACTTGCTTGCCATGTCTGAATTCTCAAAAAGTCCGCACTTGAGTTCTAAAGCTTTAAAATGCTTTTTGTATTGGGTTTTATATCCCCATAAAACTTTAAATCGATAAGGCAGATAGTAATGTTGATCCAACCTCATTTTCTAGTAACTACATGTTGAATCAGAAGGAAAAGTTATCAAAATAGGTCGCGACGGTTGTTCGCCGTTGTTGTCGCTTCTCTCTGAAATGGCTTCCTTACAAAAACATAATTTAGCCGTCCTTTTGGGCCCATTGCTCGCTTATTTATCATGAAATCGCTTCACTATAGCATTTTTAATGTCTATGGGAAACTTTGTAATTTTCTGAACTAAGGGCCTGTTTACATGGAGGTAGGGTGACCCTAGCAGAAGGGTTACCCTAGCAAGCGGGTTACCCTACTTCAATATGTTTTATAGGAAGCGTTTACATGCGTGCTAGGGTTACCCTAGGGGTTGGGTTACCCTATCAAAAAGATAGGGTGACCCTAGCAGCAGGGCTATCTTTTTGTTTACAAAACCATGTAAACGCGTCAGGTAGGGTTACCCTAGCAAGCGGGTCATGTTTATTCGTCCTACTGTGACAGACAACTAACAAGGATGGCATCGCTAGATTATACATATCAGCCTGGCAAGTCTTTTAAACGACACCAGAAAATAAGAAGGTTAAGCAATTTACAAATAAGGCAGAGGCATAGAACGAAGCTTTGACTTTGGACGAGAACGCTGCGAATGATGTAGTTTTGATAACAAATTCAGTGTCAAAGACGGCAAACTGGAAGCAAAATTCCGGCGCATCCTCATCGACGTCAAAAAAACAAAATAAATGCTCTTAGTCAGCTGAACATGTCGAAAAACTGTTGTGTTGGACTATATCACGGAATACATTACGCTTATTTACGCAATGCGAGTAACAGACCACAACATTGAAATAACAGACCACGATATTGAAATAACCTCGGAAATAACAGACCACAACATTGAAATGCAGCAAGCAAAGGCCCAATAAATAGCATTACACAACTTGTCGCTAAAACTTTGCGTTTCGGTGCCATTTATCTAATAACAGACCACTTAGCGACCATGCATAGGTAGGGTTACCCTATCCGGCAACATAGCCCTAGCAGTAGGGTCACCCTACCTCATGTAAACGCTCGCTATTTTCTGACCCGCTTGCTAGGGTAACCCTCCTGATAGGGTCACCCTACCTCCATGTAAACTGGCCCTAAAAGTTTATGGTTTTGAGGTGTTTATTTTATAAAATAGCACGCGCGACAAAATGGCACTAATGTGGTTTCTCGCGTCTGACAAACAACCAAAAATGAAAGTTCTTATTTCACCCTTTTATAGCTATGTGGAATACCTGAATATTAGGTTATCTTTTTCATGTGAGCATATAGATAATATTTCTACACAATAGTCCTTATAAAGGCTTATTTCAAACTAAAAAAAGCAATTGTTTTTCAGAGCCAGACTTCAAAAGAGAACATGTGTCTGACATTTTTATAGCAGCCTACATTGGCGCGCAAAATAATTTTGGCTAAAAACCGTTGCTTTTCCAACAAAAACATGAAAAAATTGAGCTAAAAGTCATACCTGATGTATGTTTAAAATGTTTTTCTTTTTATGGTGTTTTTCAGTGCTTTGAGTAGAGAGGTTAATAGCTTTTGATTTTGTCACCACAATTTGCCTTTGAAAATGTCGGCTGTCATTGTCTGTGTTAAAAACACCTCAGAAAATTCCTATTTTCTCACCTTCCCATCCTTAGTTTATATTGAAAATAAATAGATTCTAGTACCATATGTCCTTTTAAATATATTTGAAGTAATTAAAAACTTGAAAGATGTACAAGCACTGTGTTTTGGCTTGCACACTTTGTTGAATTTGAACACTTAGTTGCTGTTCTAAATTTCATGTTGTAAACATCTTGCCCAAAAAAAGCAAAGGAGTATATTTTATAATTTTTGATCATTTTCTAATTCATATCCCAATAGATGAAAATTGGTTATAATATAGATATGTACTAATTTAGTAAATGAATTTTTTTGTTTTTTGAAATAAAACTATGAGATATTGCCCCTTTAGGTGACGAGTGACATGAAAAACAAAGTGTCACTGCTTTACAAATAAAAATTCTCATTGAAAAAACTAATGATATATATAGGTATGCAAGTTCATTTAAACTAAATTTGGTCAATCATATATCAATAATATTTGGTTGAAAAGACCAGATTCTTTCATGCAACTTTTTCTGAGATATTGCCATTTTGGTAAAAGCTCTTCACATATTTGCCATATTGCTTGGGCGTTGGGAGGTAGAAACATTGTAACAGCTTGCACGTTAACGAGTTAACCAAATATGTATGCCGGATGAATAAACTTCTCTTATTTACTGGTAACATTGTACCATAGCCCGCTCGACACAGTTTTCAACAAAATGGAGATTTCACGATTTAGACCTGTATTTAAATTGTCCGAATAATTGAGTATACTAAAACAAATCATTTTAAGGAATAATAATTGGGGATCACTGATTTCGTTTACCAGTTAAATTACTTTAATTAAAGTCAACCACCACAAGTTCAGGGAACTAGTTCAACAGTCTATAGTACAGTATAGTTTATAACATCCGCTAATAATTTTATCTTGTACGTCCACCCTAACCGGCCCTTTATTCCATCCAAATTTAATTAATACTGTATGTCTTATTATTTACATACTCTAATTTAATGATATTCATCCATCTTTAATAACCCATTTACCAAATAGACCTTTCTCCTTTTGAGTGAAATTTTAATTTAGACAAGTCTGGAAAAATTTCATCACAGCATTAGTAATATTCCGAAGTTTCGTTGCAAAATGTTGTAAAATGCGGATAACATAGCCTTGCGAAGTTTGCCGTTTTTCAGTCATTTGGTATTACAAACGAGAAATTGATAATCAGATGATCAAACTTATGCAAAATGTTAGATTTCGTCTCAAAATATATTTTTCTATTTTTTAACAGTCAATTTCCTGGCTGATTTATATGTCCAAGGAGAGAGCACATATGTAATAGAAGAAGAGGACAAAATGACAAATGTTGTGGTAAACCACACTAAGTAAATTGTCATTTGGGCGCCTTCGACAAATTGAAAGCTGTGCATGATGAATGGGAATTGAAAGTGCGCCAAAAATTCCCATTTGATTCATTGATTTGGAGGTACACATATAAAGTTTATATTCCTAAAATTATTAGTTCAATAGTAATGCAAATTAGGTTAAATTAGGCTATCATAATGCTTAATACTCTACTTATTTCTTTTCCGTAGTGGATAACTACAAATTTGCGCATTATATTCTTTTATTTGTGAACTCAACATGTTCAGTTCATACCATGATTTTAAACAAATTTAATAATAGTTTATATATTTTAGGTCTGTACTCCAGAGGAAAATCTCATTTGCTGAGACTATCAGTTCCCATTCAGTTGCTTTTACACTTTCGGGAAGAACACTTTGATAACAGCTCAGGCAACAACGAAAATACCAGTCCTGGTTGGTAAAGATGGTGATAAAGAGAAAGGACACCATTCTATAGAAGATGGTGATAAATATAGGTTATCATATAAGGGATGAGGTGATATCAGTTTTATCGCTCGAGGGATGATATCACAATTGTCACGAGCGAGCGCAGCGAGCGAGGGACAATTGTGATATCGTCCCGAGAGCGATAAAACTGATATCACCGAATCCCGAGTACGATAACCTATTTATTATATACTTGTACCTTTATCAGGGTTTGACACCCAAAAGTAAACAGTTTTGAAAAAATAGGATCATTTTAGAATTCAAAACAATTCATCATTTACTGAACAAATACGATTTTAGAAAATAAATAGACCATTCATATAAATAATATATACAATTTAAGTCTTTCGTTTTGTATTTCGTTCTTGTTTTCTTCGATAAACTGTCGTCATCAACCAACACGAACCTCGAGTCGGCCATCTTTGTTTTGATAAGGCGCGAAATTTAGCGGGACAAAAAACGATATCCGGGACACAAAACGATATCCGGGACACAAAACGATATCCGGGACGATATCGTTTTTATGTCCCGCTGCTTCCTACCTGATAAAGGTACAAGTATGTGATAAGGAAGATGATCAAACAAGGCAAGAAGATGGCGACAAGTAAACACAAGATGGATGAAATGAGGATGATGACAGTGACAAGCAGCTTCCGCACAAATTGTCAGAACATCCTTGACGCAACTTAGTATGTATACCCCACTAACCGTCATTATTATTTATGCACCACCCTGTTACTAGCGTTTCCATAACCTTTCAGTTATTACCATTTACATAAGCTTTCAATTTATTTCAAAAATTTACGACCAATGACAACGCTAATTCTTAAAACCACTCTTTTCCTCCACCTTCAAGCATCACGCATGCTCTAAAGATGATCATCTGTCCCATGTAACTGTATGCAATGTTTTTGAAATAACTATTGTATTTCAAAAATTCCTTTTACTTGACTTCAAAACGTTTTACAATAATACACTATTATGCGTTTCTGCAAGCAGAATCTCTTGTCAACACTTACCGATTATACTGCATACACTATATGGTGTATCCTTATATTTGCTGCAGAGCGAGCGAGCCTGAAGCGAGCGAGCATAGCAGCAGCCTAATATATGCAGAGAGGGGGTTTAAGAACTAAATTTTATTTAGCGCATGCAATTGTGGTCGTGCGTGATTTCTATGCGCAGAACACACATTTTAAACTCGCTCGAGTCTTCGAATTTTTATCGAATTTCTAAAGCTTTTTCATGTCTAATGTTATGCTTACATTTGTTTCGAACTTTTGGCCACTGTCAGTTCTATATTTTTATAAAGTTTTGGTTTCTTAGTGTGATAAATCTGTGTATATAGTCTATATAATGTGGTAAATGCACCTAGCAGTAAACAGACTTGATATGAAATCTGATCTTAATTTACCTGTATGTCAAAGAGACGCACATGTTTAATATCTGTCACCTCTGATTGCCCTTTAACCCCTGGTCTTTGCTACTTCAATATATATTGCTTCTTCTCAGTTCCATTCACAGCTCACTAGTCACTGCGAGTAATCACTGTGCTTGATATAATTTGTGCTATTTACTGTGGTTCTATTTGCTTTTAATGCCCGCAGCAATCCCTACCTTGCAGGTACCCTAGTTCTAGATGTTACCACTACAGTTGCCTAAATACATTCTTCATGCATGTTTGCCAATGCTGCAGCCCATGGGTCTAGCTATTTTGCGGGCCGCGGGTCAGTTTTTGCGGGCTGCTGGTTAAAACAATTGCGGGCTGCGGGCCAAATTGCTGGCCTAACTATTTTTTTGTTGCATGCCATATATGGCATGCAACTTTCATATAGCTCTAAATTTCGTGTCGCGGTTAGCGGCGGTGAGCGTACCGGTCACATGGAAATTCGTAAAATACGACAAATACCAAGTTTTTCCGACAAGCATTTCATCACTCATGCTAGAGGAAAGGCAAAGAAAAATGTTTGATTGTTCGTGGAAAATTTACATAATTGAGCACCTTAGAAAAATAGATCAAGGTAGGTAAAGCTTTGCTGGTTTTAATTTTCCTTATATTCTGTTATTTGTTGTGATTCTGGAGCAGTTGTGCTTGCAATGAATGATTATTTATCAGTCGTTTTTAATATTTAATATATCGTGAAGCCTGTTACGCTATCAAAATACTCAATTAATTTTTTATATATGCTCAAATTGAAACGGAGTCATTGTGCTAACACTTACTATATTGTGTGCAAAACTTCAAAACTACAGTACGTTTTGTAAATAACATGAAATATATTAAAATGTCAAACAAAATTCTCATTAATACTATTGAAATTTAATACAACAAAATAGCATTCTACGTCGATAATTTCAATCATAGTTTAATAATTATTTTCATCTATAGTAATTCGCCGTTTCCATGTTTTTTTTTTATACTTTCAATAAAGCTACAATAAAGCTAAATTTGTAGGAAATAACATTATTTAGTTATAAAATAGTATAAAAGGAAATCTAACAGTCAATCGCTTTCGATAAAACCTTGACCTTGTTTATATTACCATCGTTTGCAACTAACGATGAACAGTCGCTCATAAAAACATTGCCTATTCGCTTGAGAATCTAAGTTTTCTTATTTTGACATAACATCTATTTTTCAGTAAATATATTGATATTAAACTTATTGAATCAATATTTCAAGTTCCAGGCCAGTTGTACCAAAAGTTATAAGCAGTAGCGCATCATAACCAGGGCACAGAATTCTTCTATCTTCCGAAAATGACGTCAGGTCAGTTTGATAGATGTAAAATAGTGCTAACCGATTTTGGCATGACCATAATTTATAATCAAAATGCTGACGCCATGGTCCTGGCTGGTGTGTGTTTGGGAGGCATTCACCCACCCCTCCTCTCTGATAATATTCAAAATGGCGGTCGTCCAGTGGGGAATGCCTCCTGGGCGCGCACTGGCCGAGACCTGGTAGCGGTTACTCGAGTCGACCTTCTGTGTGTCTCTGTTCTGTGCCAGGGGGGTGAATGCTTCTGTTTACGATACTTGCCGAGTGACGAATCATGACGAATAGCACTTACGCAGAAAACAATGGAGATGGATTTCTGTATAGTATTATGAGTCCTGAGGTTTCAAGGTTTTGATGGCATGCAACATGTATGCACATCGTACCTATTTTTAATTAAATTATTGACAAATTTCAATGAAAATAGAAACTCGCAGTTTAGGCATGGATAGGAAGGTTGGCACCACTACTATTTTCTTTAGAAATCATTTTGGGTAAAAAGGAATGTTTAAAGCGGTCAGTTTTGTAACTATTAGACATAGAATATACTTCAATGACAGAAAATTTTGAATAATATTGTTATTTTCTTTACATTTTGACAATATTTTTTTAAAAATTCGTCATGCCCGCAACTATACCCGCGGCTCGCAATCGTGTTAGCCCGCATTTTCAGCCCACATTTTTCGGTAAAATCGCTAAAACATTGATGCTAATTTCATTAAAAAGTTATTATTTTACATAAAAATCAAGTGAAAAATTCTGTTTTCTTTATGTGGTTTATACTAAAACAATTAGACAATTCAGCCTCATCTCTGAGCAAATAGTCAACTCGGCTTCGCCTCGTTGACTATTCGCTCATAGACAACTCAGCTTCGTTGTCTAATTGTTAAGAGCGTGTGTCTCTAAAAACCGCCCACTGACTTGGGGCTCGAAAAAATAAATTTCTTCAAAACTTTTACCGTGAACTACATTTACTTTAACAACAAACAAATGCTGTTTGGAATTTTGAAAATATATTTAGTTTCAAAGTTTTAGCGATTTTTTGGTGTGGCACCGTCGCGGGAGAAATTTGCCGGCTAATTAAACGAAACAATGGGCTGAATTTAAATAAACATAATTTCAAAAGTTTTTGTTCAAAATTTCTGATATTCACACCCAGCACTGGAAAACTATCGTAATTTCATCTAAACTAACTTAGGTTTTCAATTACAGAGCATTTGTGACAATATTTAGCGACAAAGAGCGCCATGTCAAAATACGGCTTTCAAATCCTACTATTTTCTACGCTGAATTTCTTAAAAGTGGGACCTAATTACATACAGTGACTAGTATAGTTGGAAAAAGGACACTTTGAAGTACTAAAAACCGTAATAAAACTCGTCTGCAAACGCGATTTGAACAATTGAGAGCGTTTGAAATTTGATACTATTTATGGCCTTTTGTTTACATTAGAATGTTGCTGAGGTCAGACGTCTGAGTTCATGTCACTGCTAAAAATGCGCTGTAGTTCTGCCAAATAACCTTTCCCTCAAATAAGTTTATAGCACTATTGTACTAATCTATATTTCTTTGTTTATGTCCACCGTAAGTGGTTCCAAGGGATTTAAAATAATAGGCATGTTAAAATAAACATCTTGACCAAATTAATGTGCTACTCGGGGAAAAGCCCGCATACAGCGCGAATTCTATATGTGGCACATGCTATATTTAGAGTTTGCGTTGCAGCATACTCAACTATTGCTTAGTTCGAAAAGTCTACAAATGTGCGAAGTTTAGTTGTGGAACCTTTCTGCGAAGTTGATGTTATCATCCGGCAATCTCAATATTACACAAATTTAACTAGTTTTTGCAGGTAGTGCTTTGTAAAGCCGAGCGCACATCATGTTGTAGAGGGCCAACTGCAACGTTTCACGTTTGCGGTAAAACTCGGGCAAAATAGCGAATCAAAACAATCTGATCTTATCCGACTACTATCAATTAAGAAAAATCGCTGAAAATGACAGGAAAACGTCAGGTATTTGTTAAATAATAATGTCCTTGTGTGCGTCCGACTTAACATGCACCTACTCTAAAAAAGCATTGCAGAAAATTGTCTCATTTAACCTCGCCTTTACTCAGTGCTACATTTTTTTAAAAAACCACCTAAATTAAAATGCGCTAAGTGCCAATTTCAGTGTATGATAGGATGCTAAAAGTATACTTGTGTTTCAATGTTTGCATGACATTGACTGGTTGTACAGTACATAATAATCGAAATAGACTTTTCCGGTAATTACATTACAACTGCATGGAAGAGACGCTGAGGGGCCAAAGCAAACGCGTATTGGCATGGCAATTGCTAGATAGTATACTTCAAAATAATGTTTCCGTTTTTATATCAATTTTTAAAATAAGTTAGGGTTAGGTTAGGGTTTAGTTTTGCGTTTTACGTTATAAAAACGGAAACCTTATTTTGAAATATACTATCTAGAGATCACCGTATTGGAATACGCTTTGGCCCCTCAGTCTCACTTCCATGCAGTTGTGACGTAATTACTGGAAAGATAATAGTTTAATACAAAACAAAAGCTTTTGTTGGGTTTTCCCCGGGCGACATTTTTTACAAGTGTTTACTGTGATTCAATTTTATATGTTTAATATCATCTATTTAAATATGTTGTAAGATAAACAACAAAATCTAATTTAGTACTATGACATTATCGATTTGTTTTGAGAGAAGGGCAATGAGAAAATGTTAGTTGGCAGAACTACAGCGCATTTTTAGCAGTGACATGAACTGAGATGTCTGACCTCAGCAACATTCTAATGTAAACAAAAGGCCATAAATAGTATCAAATTTCAAACGCTCTCAATTGTTCCAGTCGTGTTTGCAGACGAGTTTTATTACGGCTTTTAGTACTTCAAAGTGTCCTTTTTCCAACTATACTAGTCACTGTATGTAATTAGGTCCCACTTTTAAGAAATTCAGTGTAGAAAATAGTAGGATTTGAAAGCCGTATTTTGACATGGCGCTCTTTGTCGCTAAATATTGTCACAAATGCTCTGTAATTGAAAACCTAAGTTCGTTTAGATGAAATTACGATAGTTTTCCGCTGCTGGGTGTAAATATCAGAAATTTTGAACAAAAACTTTTGAAATTATGTTTATTTAAATTCAGCCCATTTTTTC
>CACRXK020008774.1:0-20227 GCA_902702795.2 Paramuricea clavata | reverse complement strand
CCCCCCCCCCCCCCCCCCCGGTGGCACGACCCTGAGTCAAAGGTCGGCTAAATGTTCTAATTCTACTTTCCTGGCATGGGCAGTTTTATATGAATACATATAATTATAATATTGTCAGTGGCAAAGCTAGCCATAACAACAGGTCATACTATGCAAGTTTTTAATGAATTGCATCATTCAAATAAATGCAGGTTTATTTATTTTAGCATATAGCACATTCAAGCACAGGCATACTCAGTACTGAGCATGACCAGTTGCCATGGCCAGCTTGCCACTGAATACAGTGGAATGTTGATATAAAAATACTAAGTCAGTTTTTGTTCCAATTATCATATTATTGCCACCTTCAGGGGCATCACCTAAATGTCTTCCCCCCCCCCTCACTTTTTAACAATGGTCGGTATAATAGTACCACAAAGTCAAATGATATTATTTCAGTTATGCATGTAGACAAAAGGTATTTTATAACATTTTGTTACATTTAGAACTTTGCAAATCTCCTTCCAAAGTGCATGAAATGGTATTGCAGAGAAAATTTCCCCGGGGACGTGCCCCCGGATCACCCATAGAATTTCACCTGCTGTCACCCACCTTCGGTGGGCGCTATAGTGTGCCCCCCACTTTTACAACTGCTCTGATGCCCCTGACCACCTTCAAGGCTACCTCTGTCACAGAACAACTGAACAATCTGATCGGGAGACAGAATTTATTTATTGACATTTTTGTTTAAGCTTCAGATAACACCATTCAATATTAATTAAGATCATACTCAGTCAGAACTGCAAAATCATTTATAATAAGAATGTAGACCAGTAGAATTATTTTATATTATGCTATAAACAATGCCAATGGACATATCTCAGATATTTATATATATAAACAGACAGTCATATCTTATACAATAGTCAGTGACACTTGACATGCTATATTACATCACTGATCACATGTAATTGCTGGTAAGTCAATATGTGCAGACAACAAATAATTGGGTTGCTGTAGGAATCTTGTTATAGTAAGCCTGATGAACAACATCCCGCGTTTGCTTGTATACTATAAACATCTAGGATTAGAAACGGAACGTACCGAACACTATTATAAACCCATCGCCTTTGCACTATATATTAAGTGACATAACAAACAAATAAACTAAAAGTACATTTGAGTATTTGACTCCTTGTATCAATATAAAGGCATTATATTGACAAATAGATCAGTGGGCTATTATTAAAACTGCCGATATATTCTTGAAATCATATTGTTTCAATACCTCTATATCGAAGTTTAATACACTAAACAAGTATAAACAGCAGATTTAAATATAAATGCATTATGTATATCACCAAACAGGCCGACACGAGTCACACGACTACACGAGAAAGAAATAAAGCCATCCTTACCTGAATTATTCAAAATATTGTCCATCGTTCATGCCAGTAATATAAAATAACAACGTGCTTTATTTACCCATTCATCTTCACAGATATTACTCGAAATTTTATGGCAATTCGCATTATTTTATGATTATATTTCTGTCCGTTTATAATAGTCGCCATGTTGTGAACAACCCCCCGGGAACAAAAAAATAATATCAAAACAGCTAGTTTTGGCCCGTCCGTGGATGACAAAATGACATAAATCGAGATTGTAGCAGCTATAAACTCGGCGGTCACGTGGTACGCACACCACGTGTAGAGATTAGTGTGCTGCCTCGCTAACGCTCGGCAGCAACTAGGACACCAATATGGTTCTCTTTACCTATATCTAAACTTAACTAGGGATCCAAGGATAGTGTGAAGTTTCGAATTGAAAAAGACACTGCAAGAACTATATATGGTCGCCGACAACCTAGAAAAGCTGATGGCTTACACTACGAAATAAACAGTTACCAAAGGCGTTTCATCTCATTATTTATTGCTTTTAATACGCGGCACACGAGTAGCGTGTCGTTTGAAACAACTAAAGCCTAACACACCAGAAACGTGACTTGTGAAACTGATGCAATTCATCTATTTATTGTGATGCTACACGATGCTACACGAGACAATTCAAAATTTAAATGGTTTCACCAACAACCAAATTTTGCATATTCTAAATTTTCATTTGCATTTGCAGCTGTCGCTAAAAGCTACCCACGAGGCTACTGCTATGCTAAATTTATCTAAAACTATAATTGAAATAGCTGTGTAAGATATGTTATGAATAATAAGCACTACGTCGTTACATCATTAAAAGGACGCATTTTATCCTCATCCGTTCCGTATTCTATCCGCATATCCGTTCTTTGGATCCGCTCCATCCGCTTCCGCATTTTAACCTAATTGTGACATGCTTCACAATAACAAGTTTCATTGACCTTTGTCTTTGACTTTTCCCAGTGTCACGTCTATTTTCAGCTTTTCGCATGTGTTGAATAATGTCACTTTAGATTTCAATAGTTTTACAATTAAGCAGTGTTTAAAGCAGTTTTGACAAGCATTGAACAGTTCTGTGTACAGAATACTACATATTGATTCTCGTAAGATCTGGTAGAGTTATCGTTGCACTGGACAAGAGTTTACATCGTTGACAACGGCGTTGTGCTAGACAGTAAACAAAGACAAAGCCCGTGACGGTACACGTTGGCTACATGTACCTCCTTGCTTTTTTTTCTATTGCATAAAGCTTGTTGGCGAGCCAAGCGATTGGCGACAACACGTTGGCGATAACGCATTGGCTATCTCCTCGTCTTTCTTATTTAAATAAGGAGCTCTGACTCAACTGATTTCTTTAGTCTCGCAAGTTATTTTCTTCGTAAACGCCGTACAAACATTTACCCGCTTCTGTTTAATAGTTGTTTCGCTCTTTGTATTGAGCGTAGCCATCTATTCTGTGATGTAGCACCTTATACAGTCAATGACAATGTATAATGAATACACGTTCTAAATAATATCGATGGGGACTTAATTGAATACCGGTATGCACAACATAATAGTATTATTGCGTAGAATCTCAAAGGACAAAGATTTTCTCAATATTCATGTCTGAAATGTTCATATACTTGAAAACAACACTGTCTCGCTTGTGTCTACGTATACTGTACCTCTGAACACTATAACGAGTATGCCGTGAAAATAATATCGGCACTCATTTGAATGCCTAGAATCTCGAAGATTTTCTCAATATTTAGGTCTGAAATCATTTATACAATAACGAGTATGCCGTGAAAATAATATCGGCACTCAATTGAATGCCTAGAATCTCAAAGATTTTGTCAATATTTACGTCTGAAATGTTTATACATTTGAAAACAACACTGTCGCTCCTTCCTAGCTCTGTATATTAATGAATATACCGTCCACATATATCAGTACTTGATTGAAAGACCGTCATGCATAACATAAATTTATATATTGCGTAGATTCTCAAAGATTTACTCAATATTCACGTCTGAAATGTTTAAATTTATACATTTGAAAACAACACTGTCGCAAACTGTCGCTCCTCCTTCCTGGCATCGTGATCTACGGCTTCATAGCACAGATAGCGCATGCGCATTTGCCCTGCTATAGAAAAAAATGGGTGTTCCGGGGGGAAAGATCCTTAATTACACAACATGAGAAGCGAATGTTCTGAAATTACAAAAATTTACAATAACGACAATGATTCCTCGAAATTTTTGTGAACTTGGCAAAAGGACAAAAGAATATTTAAAGAAAATAAATAAAATTGCTTAAATAACCTTCAAAGCACTGACTAAGTACAATAAATCACTGCGAACATAAATCGTATACACCCCCCGGAAAGTTTACTGTTATGACTGACTGATTGCCTGACGGACTGATTGCCTGACTGACTGATTGCCTGACTGACTGATTGCCTGACTGACTGATTCGCCTGACTGACTGATTCTTGTGAATTCGCCAGCGATCACAACAGTGTGAAGTGAAACTTCACACTAAAAAGCAATGTGGTTATGAACTGCTCTTCTGTGACTTGTATTCTTGGCCTCCTGACTGACTGATTCGTGTGAATTCGCCAGCGATCACAACAGTGTGAAGTGAAACTTCACACTAAAAAGCAATGTGGTTATGAACTGCTCTTCTGTGACTTGTATTCTTGGCCTACCAACGAGGCCGTTTCTTTCCACCGTACAAACCGCACGATCGTAAGATTCTTCTAGTGAAAAGCGCTCTGACGTCCGTTCATAATTTTCAACAATAACGTCGAATTCATTTCGTAAACTATTTAAATAAGTACATAGTATATGTAGATTGTTGATTAAAAACTGCTCCATTGTGTATGATTCGGTGATTCTTGTTGTTAAAACACTCAATCATTGAGTCTCAATCATTGAGTTCTGTTAAAACACTCAATCATTGAGTTCTGTTAAAACACTCAATCATTGAGTCTTCTAATCTACGACAATAAAAGTCTGGCGAGTCACAACGAGTGCGACACTTTGTTCAGCATTTCTTATTAAATCAACCAATTCACGAAAAACGTTTTCTGTATTAGGAAGCCAAATGTGTGGTCCAAGAGACGCCATTGTTGTATGTCGCCGCGTCGCTCAACTTCTGTTTTTCCTTTACTTCCGCTTCCTCATCTTTTATTGGTATTTACTTCCGTTTCCTCATCTTTTATTGGTCCTCATCTTTTATTGGTATTTACTTCCGTTTCCTCATCTTTTATTGGTATTTACTTCCGTTTCCTCATCTTTTATTGGTATTTACTTCCGTTTCCTCATCTTTTATTTGTAGTCGGTTTATCTTTTAGTTGTATCGGTTTATCTTTTATTTGTATCGGTTCATCTTTTAGTTGTATCGGTTCATCTTTTAGTTGTATCGGTTTATGACATCGATGTATTTACTTCCGTTTCATCTTTTATTTGTACCGGTTTATCTTTTAGTTGTATCGGTTTATCTTTTATTTGTATCGGTTCATCTTTTATTTGTATCGGTTCATCTTTTAGTTGTATCGGTTCATCTTTTAGTTGTATCGGTTCATCTTTTAGTTGTATCGGTTTAAATGACATCGATGTATTTGCACATAACATCAATGTATAGCACATAACATCAATTTATAGCGCATAAACTCGATTGATACATTTCAGATATTTTGTCCGCTAATCTTTTAGTTGTATCGGTTTATGACATCGATGTATTTGCACATAACATCAATGTATAGCACATAACATCAATTTATAGCGCATAAACTCGATTGATACATTTCAGATATTTTGTCCGCTAAAAAACTTCATACTTATCGACCGCAGTCTGCTAAATAATCTAATCAACAGAACATTTAAATCGTACTTTCTCCTTCATGATGCTGATAGATTTGATGAAGTTTTGCTGTAGAAACCTTTATCTCTGGTTATTTCTCTATATCTATATTACCTTATGTGGTCTTTATGTCCCAAAGAATTGTTATGTCCCAAAGAATTGTTCTAACTTTGTACAACAACATGCTATTTTCTACATATGCAAGGAAATCACAACAACCCATATCATGAGTCTAGTTAAATACGGTTGTCGACGAAAAAGGGAAATACCAAGATCATTGCCGAATTCATCAAAGGTTTTCTTTGGGTGCCGTTTACTGCTATACGCAATTCTCGCAGTTCTAGTTATTTCTATATCTGGTGATGTAGAATCTAACCCTGGACCTGCGTCGATTACTAATAGTCATCAAGCAAGTGGTTTTCTTCAATCTCGGGGTCTTAAAGTTGCACACCTCAATATCAGAAGTATCTACAATAAAATAGATTCATTAAAGCTTCTACTTAATGAAAAACCTTTTGATATTTTTACGATCTCTGAAACCTGGCTAAACTCTGATATAACTGATGGTGAAATCTCTATTCCTGGCTATACGTTTTCCAGAAATGATCGGAATGGAAGATCTGGTGGTGGAACGTTGGCATTTGTGAGAGATGGCATCCCTTACAAAATACGGACAGACCTTCTGAGTAGCAATATCGAATCCACTGTTATTGAAATTACTCGTCCAAAATGCAAAAGCCTTTTTATATTCACAGTCTATAAAGCCCCCGATCAATTGTTAGAGTCACTTACTGAAGAACTTGATACTGCATTGTCCTCTATTTCGTTAGAAGCTGAAGTAATACTACTTGGTGACTTTAATGTGAACTTTTTAGCTACAAAAAATGATACTTCCCGAGCTCTTAAGCGAAAAGTTCTAAGCTTTACCAGCATGTACAATCTTGAACAACTTATTGATAAACCAACGAGAATAACTGAGAACTCAAGTACATTGATTGATTTCCTATTCGCTAACAATAATCATCGAATAGTTTCCTCCGAAGTCCTACACGTAAACTTAAGTGACCATTCTCTTATCTACTGTGTTGTTAAAGTGCTACTGCAGCGAATTTTTCGACCCTCATTTTCTTAGCTTAATTAAAAGTGCTTTCCTTCCTGACCTGTTTACCACAAACAGAATTGAAATTGGTCAATTCAAACCGATTTTATAGCCTTCCAAAGTGGCCATTTTTGGCACTTCCTGTGCGAACTTTTGATCGGCCATGTTGATGCCATGTGACGTCATAAGATGAACACGATTTCATCATGGCCTATTAAAATTATAGTAAAACCAACAAACGCGGAGACGAAGGCCGTGTTTCTGGCAGTTCTAACTTAGATTATTGCACGAATTCTGAACAGCCTGAAGGAATACCCATGCATCCATTTCCCAACAAAGAGACAGATCCACAGAGTGAAAGAAAGTCAGTGAATTTTATCCGTAAAGATTGACCGCGGGTTTTCACGCATCTGCGAACCTAGTGTTTTAAAAGATTGACCCCGTTTTGAAGATTCGTGCTATATCTTATTTTCATTGACAAAACCTCGTAAAATGGAAAGAATACTGAAGGAAGAAACTGTTTATACAATTTACATGGCTAGAATTGTTCCCCTGGCAAAAGTACAACTAACAGACGCAAGGTAAATAATTCAGGTATATATAGTGAAGTACAAATTAATATGTTCGCACACGTGGTGAATATTTTGCGCAAATGATGCTATATAGTTAGTCTAAAGTGTTTAACATTTCTTATGTTTTAGAGCATTTGTGGTTGTAAAAAGACTATCTCCTGTTAAGTTAGTTTCTTGTCCAGAGCATCTTGAGATTGAAATAAAGACAACAATTCAGCATGCCTTGACCTAGTTTCGTCAAGACTTCTGATGACATTTTAAGAGAAACGATGCCATTGGAGTTATATTCAGTCATATCAATAATACATATTGCATAGTATAAAGTAACAATAAATATAGTAATACAATAATATTGTACTGGTACGCTATTTAATATGCGAAAAATATATTTGTGACTTTGAAGATTAATATAATTTCAAAATATTACAGTATGTGTTTATGTGATATTGCACAGTGGCACAATTTTGACTCAATGGTTAACTGACTCAGTCACAATCTGCCTATATAATCCAACTAAAGTCGACCGCTTTTCTGCTCAAACGTAAGGCAGCTGTGTCTTTGTTGTTGGAAATTATTTTCTTCTGTTTTCCCATCCAAGTAAAACTATAGCCATCAATAGAACCACAGCCCGTAATTGCCAATTACACATATCACTATCTATTGAAAACAAAATCAAAATCATTTTAAGTATTGCGAATTATTAGGCTATGAATATATTTTTAGTCATGCACAATCCAGTTTATAATAAATATTAAGTTACACACACCAGATGTGTTCAGACACAATACCGAGGCGAGCACAATACAATATATATATACATGCAATAAAAAGGATCTACTTACCACTAATTTTACAGGTATTGTACCATCGCTTGATTGCTCCAACACAGTCACAGATGGTAGTTGCCTATCTGCAGCGGCGTTATATAATTTCTCTATCACTTCGTCTAGTGAACCTGTATAAAAGCTGTTAGGCAACTGGTTCATCATCGTATTTCAAAGCCGACTTAGCCGAGTCCATACTCGTTGACTTCCAGATGCAGTACTGACCCTATTATCTGAATCTCTAACCGTCATTCCGCCGTCAAATAAACAATAAGATATAGCACTTGTTCTTCGATTTTTAAAAATCAGTTACCTGCGCCATAAACAAGTGAAATAGACAAAAATTCCACTGCAATATGTTGACGCGCCATATAATTTACTACAAATACGACCTTCATATCTTCGTTTCCGTTCATCTTATGACGTCACACGGCATCAATATGGCGACGGAAAAGTTCGCACGCGATAACCAACTTCAGAGGTTAAATTTGGCAACTTCTAAGCATCGCATGATGATCAAATATATATGAAAATGCTTCTAAAAGACTGAATTTTTATTTAAGCTAAAAAAACTAGGTCCAAAAATTCGCTGCAGTAGCGGGTGTACGTAGAGCACCAGGAAGAGTCATAGAATACAGATCCTACAAGACTTATTCAAAGCCATCTTTCCTCGCCGATCTTGTGCATGTTAATTTCGACCTTACTGACGAAGAACAAGACATTAATGTCGCTGTAAGTAAATGGAATGAACTGTTCACAAATGTTGCCAATCTTCATGCTCCAATTAAGAAATTGAGAACAAAAGGAATCCAAACCCCATGGCTTACTACCGATTTAAGCAACGCAATGCAAGATCGCGACTACCACCATCGCAAAGCCGTTAAGTCAAATTCGCCCTTTCATTGGATGATGTACAAGAAGATTAAATCTTACGTCAATATAAATGTTAAAAATGCAAAGCTGAATACTACTCGAACCTGATCAATACGAATAAAGGAAACACTAGTGCTTTATGGAAAACGTTAAATGACATCTCGTCCCGAAAACCTCACTGCTCGCCATCTTGTATTGAAGTTAATGGTGTTTCTCATACCGACCCAAAGTCTATAGCTGAGTCATTAAACGACCATTTCTCAAGCATTGGATCCAAATTGGCATCTAAGATAAGAAATTTGTATCCAAATCGGATTTCTATCAAGCAACCTAGTCAGTTATTAGGGAAAATGAATTTGTTTTCCAGCCAATTGAAGAAAGTTATGTGTATGGTGTTCTGAACAATCTTAAAACCAACAAAGCTGTAGGACTCGACAAAATTAGCGCTAGGTTAGAAAATGAATTTGTTTTCCAGCCAATTGAAGAAAGTTATGTGTATGGTGTTCTGAACAATCTTAAAACCAACAAAGCTGTAGGCCTCGACAAAATCAGCGCTAGGTTACTTAAAGATTCTTCCAGTGTTGTAACTCCCATCCTAACCAAACTTTTCATTCGTTCACTCACTTGCTCAACATTTCCATCAACCTGGAAGTCTGGCAAAGTAACAGCGCTTTTTAAATCTGGAGACCAATCCAATGCTAGCAATTACAAACCAATCACGATACTCCCAACAATCAGTAAAGTTCTCGAGAAAGCAGTTCACTCTCAAGTTTACCGCTACCTTATTGACAATAAAATACTAACACCACGACAGTTTGGTTTCAGACCTAAACTTTCCACTGAGATTGCGCTCGCACATTTCACGGACATCATTTTGGCTAACATGGACAAGGGTTTAGTAACCGGAGCTGTTTTTCTTGACCTGGCTAAAGCCTTTGATAGTGTCGACCATTCTCTTTTACTTGAAAAGCTTGCCTCATCTGGTCTCTCCAATGATTCTGTCAACTGGTTCAAGTCATAACTAAGCAATAGAAATCAACTTACCGCCCTGGCTAACACTGTTTCCTCCTTCAAACACGTTCCTGTCGGAGTTCCTCAAGATAGTGTTTTGGGTCCACTACTATTTCTTATTTTTGTTAATGATTTGCCTTATTGTATCAACCATTGTGAAATATCCTTATACGCTGACGACACTGTGATATATTTTTCTTCAAACACTGCTTGCGGTCTTGAAATGAAATTAAATTCCGATCTAAAACACTTATGCAGATGGTTTAACGACAATCTCCTGACACTTAATGTCTCCAAGTGTAAATTTGTAATTTACGAAAGTTCTCGGAAAGTTGCAAAATTTGACAATGTTTCCATCACGGTTAACGATTCCATACTTGATAGAATTGACTCCTTCAAATACTTAGGAGTTACAATTCATCAAAACTTAACCTGGTCAGAACATATCGACAACATCAGCAAGAAGTTTAATCAACGCCTTGGTCTCATTCGCCGCATAAAATTATTACTCCCTATTCAAGCTAGACTCACCCTCTACAACAGCCTTGTCCTCCCTCTATTGGACTACAGTGATATCGTGTGGGGAGACAAAAACAACTCCACTCTAATGAACCACCTTCAAGTTCTGCAACATAACGCTGCGAGACTTATCCTTGATCTTCCTCGCCATTCCTCCGCTACCGAAGCCCTTGAAACTCTAGAGTGGAAACCCCTTTACCTACGTCGAAAATACCACCGTTGTATCTCCGTCTTTAAATGTCTTAACCATCTAGTCGACTTTGATTTTAACCTTATCATAATCTCCCGTATACATAGCCATAAAACACGCCAGAATAACTACTACCTTCCACGCCCACGTACGAATTGGGAAAACAGCAATTCACTTATCACTCGGTATCGGAATGGAACTCTTTACCTATCGAACTGAAACAATCTACTAATCTTAATCTCTTTAAATCCAAACTAAAACAATTTATCTAATTAAGTTGAACAATTTATCTAATTAAGTTGAGTTTTTCCTAACTATGAAGTATAATTATATATAATCCCCTTGTAAATATTTTATAGTTTTTAAAGAAGCATAGACGTATAGTTTACGAATACCATGTATAATATAGATATATATTACAGGACCTCCCTGAAAAACATATATTTTGAAAGAAAACACTGTCTAGCTCCTTAATTCCCAGCTGTGTATAATGAATATATCGTCTAAATAATACCGGTACGTACTTGATGCCCAGGCCCCATAATGCATAACATCAATTTATATATTGCGTAGATTCTCTATTAAATGTCTGAAATATTTCTATATTTGAAACTACAACACTGTGTCGCTCCTTCGTAGCATCGTCACGCCATCGTTGATCTACGGCTTGATAGCGCATGCGCATTTGAGCGGCTAAGGAAAAAATCGGGTGTCCAGGGGAAAGATCCTTTACACAACATGAGAAGCGAATGTTCTAAAATTTAAAAAAAATTACAATAACGACAACGAGTTCTCGAAATATTTGTGAACTTGGCAAAAGTACAAAAGAATATTAAAATAAGACAACTGAAATTGCCTAAATAACCTTCAAAACACTGATTAAGTACAATAAATCACTTACAAACGTAAATCGTATGCACCCCCCGGAAAGTTTACTCTATGACTGACTAACTGACTGACTGAATGAATGACTGATTCGTGTGAATATTCGCCAGCCATCACAACAGTGTAAAGTGAAACTTTACACTAAAGATGGGAAAAAGGTCGCGCGAGGGCAAAGTACAAAGTCCGAAACATTTGCCAAAAAACAATTGTAAAAAATGTTCTCTCGGTTAGTAAAACTACTCTACACTCACTACAGCAATTTTTATATGGAATACTGACACAGTTTGGATAGTAATTCAATGAAAATACGAGGTATTTCGTCATTTAATCAAAGACAACAGATATGAAAACAATAAAGTTAATAAACAGTGGTCAGGGTGAACAAGTACGTTTTTAGTATGGACTTGTTTTTAGTTCGCTTCATCTCATATTTATGTCTCTTTTTATCTAACAAAAACAGAAATTCTCAGGGAAAAATATAAATCTGTGGCTGCTTTAGTTGTATTTTTTTATTTAGGATGATGTCAAATTCCTCCTGGCTATCTGCAAACAAAATTTGCAGCTCCTCACAAAAGTCAGAACACAACTATTCGTGACTGCTTTAATAGTTATAAACATTGTAAAATTCACATTGTATTTTCGACTTTCGCTATAACAAAAACATATTGAGAAAGTTCTTTAACCGCAGAAGGTGCTCCTTTTCTTTAGTTTAGGTTTATTTTTCTTCGTTTTGAAAAGTTTGAAAGACTTTTAGACACTTTTTGCCGTTTGAAACTCGGCTCTCGTCGTGGGGCAATAAAAATTGCGTAATGCCCGTGGGCAATACGGGAAAATGCCTCGTCAGCAGCCAATCAAATTGCACGATTCATCAAAACAAATGCTTGCCATATAATAAAAAGAGATTTCTTAATGGGAAGTGCTGACGTATGGTATTTTCGCACGCGTTAATTTGTTTTCACAAAACGAACGAGCGAGTGCAACAAGCGAGTGAGTTTTGCGAAAACAAATTAACAAGTGCGAAAATACAATACAAAAGCACTTCCCATTACTAACAAAGTCAAGATAAAGCACTGCAAAGTGCAAACAAAACTTTATTAAATTTGGCATTGTATATTTTCTTTAAATCACTTGTAAAGGGCTTTACTCTCAAACTAAATGTGACATTAATATATAGTCAACAAGGCCTAGAATATTATAACAAACAATATTTTTTCGTTTAAATAAGAGAAAAATGTTAATAATTCGTTTCAAAAACTAAATATAATGCAACTTACATCGCTGTTGTTTTCGTGCAACTATAGCATGATATTTATTTGTGCAACTAGCATGATAATGTGTCTTTCGTATTCCCTTTCAAAAAATAGATTCATATTTGTCTTTTGTAGTGTCATAAATCTTTTGCAAACATACGAGTTAAATTGTCCAATTCAAATTAAAAATTGACTTTAAACAGCAAGAAAAAGGCAACAAACTAAATAAAATTCTGCCAAAAACATTGCGGACAGTGAACGGATTCGCTCGTACGTAAACACGGGCTAGTTCTGATTGGACGAAACGTTTTTCGCACGTGTGAAATAATCGTTTCGCGTTTCTGATTGGTTGACGTTAATCTTGAAAGGGCTTTTCAAATTAATAAAACCGTGCGTAAATATCAGTATCTATATAATAAAACTATATATCTAATCAAGTAACTATCCGCACGCAAATGAGTAAATACACATGCAATAGACATACATTTGGAAACAAATTCCATGTATATTATTAGGTCTTTGGAACATTACAAATAGAAAATTTGAACAAAAATCTTTCCTCTTTGCAAAAATTGTGAAAACAACAAAGATACAGATTGCGCTACCCTGTTTCTCGTACTGCAGCAGAGGGAAAATAAAAGAAAGCTAGCCGACGTAAACGTTAATAAACGTTAATCAAGATCACAATTACTTGTCGCAATCGAAAAATTAGCAGTCAAGAATTCTTCGCTGAAACATGGCCGAAAATGACGTTTCTTTCCAAATGTGTGTTTTTGATGGCAAATAACCTCAAACAGGAACTTAAAATAGGTACGCTGTAGCGTACATGGCGTCTACTGAATCAAAAACAAAGAATGTCAATGCCGTTCGGTTTATATTGACATCTCCGACTTTGTAGTGGGGAAGATTAAAATATCTCGGCAAGTATTTATCCGCCCTTTAAAGCGAAAACCACCGTTGAAATCTCATAAAACAACCTTTGACACATGTCGAACGTGGGGTCAAAACATTACACATGCCGTCAAAACATTACACAAACCAAAACAAATAAACAATTGTATATTTTGTATGTATACTCACTGCTTGGGCAGACATTCTGGATTTCATAACGAGAAAAAGTTGAACACCTTCAAAACTCTTCAGAATACTGTATGTCAATAGAAGTGAAATATTCCTTAGCTTAATTGTATTCAAGCGCTTTCATGCAGAAAGTCTCGTTTGAATACGGCGGACTAGAATTTTTTTTTTACAAAATTTTTCAGAGTATCGGGTTGTTACTCACACGCGCGTGCCTAGGCCGATGCACGTGCAAATCACGCCACATGAAGGTAATTTAACCTTTAGAATCGATTTCCGACGTTTCCCGAGTGCTAGATTGTTTCAATAGTCAAGCTGTATTTCCACTCGAAGCTTTCGCGTAAAATTTACATATTCTGAAATACCGAAATAAAAGGTGCAAATCTACAGATACAAACTTAACACTCTAAATAGTGTCTTGGATTGTGATTCGAACAAGAATATTACGAAAAATATAGGTTGAGAAGGACCGAAGTTATATTCGGCGAAAGGTATGGTTTAGTGACCCATCGTCGTACATATTTGTTTACATTGTTCAAAGTGTTTTGTATATAGGTATGACTAGTTTACATTGTTTGAGTATGGCTAGTTTATATAGTACCTTAGGTACCAAAGGTACTATAGTTTATATAGTACCTTTGTTTTGAGTATGGCTAGTTTATATGGCTAGTTTATATAGTACCTTTCAAGCGGAATTTTTTGGTGGTATTTTCGTATTTCTACTACAAATACTCGCGGAGTTCTTTATATAATAACGTCGGAAATCCCATGGCCGGACGGCATTGAGTTATAAATGATAAGTTTATCGTAAACAGTTCGGAAACTTTCGTAGATGCGCGGGCTTTAACCTAACCAAAGAGCCTGTTCGCAGGAGAAGTGAACCGTCCATGCACTGCATACATACATGTCCCTAAACTTGTCGCCGACAGCATAATTATGGCGACTACTGTTCCAGTAGACGCCAAAAATTGATGGAATATTACTTGAATTTGCAGTACATGCGTTTGTTGTCCAGGACAAAGTACAAATATTTGGTTTTTGAGTGATACTATGCGTCAACGATCATCGAGATCGTCAAATTTCAGTATGTGAGGTATTTTGCTAAAATTGCTTGTTTTTAACCTTAATTTTCTCATATATACAGGTTGTGCCAATGAAATGTGATTAGGTCAAAAGACGTGCTTTTCTTTCTAGTTTTTGCTAATAGAATGTGAACTCGCCTACAAAATGAAGAAAGTACTGAATTTTGGCAAATTGCATGTGCAAGTGCGACTTATACAAAAAAAGGCGACTCAGAAAATATGCATCAGAATAAGCATTTTGCCATGTATTTTGCTATAAAAGTTTTAAAATATTATTTTCAGGTTTCCGAAGTATTTAAAAAACAGATAAACATAGCAATCAGATTTTCTATTACCCTCATTTCGAAGCGTATAAACTTTGTATTATTTTTAAACACAATTTTCGCTCGTTCAAAATTCTATAAACACGAATTTTGTCATGTTACAGGTTGTGCCAACGAAATATCGCTGTTTTACATTAAATTTCAAAGTATTTTAAAGTCGGTATTGAATTTCTTGGCTTTGTAAAGAATGAAGAAGTATTTTTGGTTTGAATTTCACATTTTATTGAAGCTATCAGACGACATTGTGAAACGAAATTTTTTGCTCTGTTTTGTTTTGCACTGAAATTTACATTGTAAAATATGTGGCAATCGAAGAACTGTAACATTTTTTGTTAGTGAATGCAATTTTTGTGGTGATTTGTGACCCTAAACAGCCGCTGCAAAATTGTCTTTCGAAGGCTTCGTTCATGTTGTTTAAATCAACAAAGTGGAAGCACGCATCTTCTTCTCTCGCTGAAAACCCGAGCAGTTTTCGTGCATGCTCAGTCAATTTTCCCACCTGTTAATACACCCTTCCGGAAAGTACGTCACTTTGGCTGTAGAGCCTCGTTTTCGTGATTGAAACGTGGACTTTAACTAATGTCACATGCACGAAAACGAGGCTCTATAGTGACGTACTTACCGGAAGGGAACTCCAAAGTGACGTACTTACCGGAAGGGAACAGGTGGGAAAATTGTCGTCGCTGACCAAATTTATCGCGGCCGCTTTCTTTTTGCCAGCACAAAATTGTGAAAACAACAAAAACACAGATTTCGCTACCCTGTTTCTCGTACTGCAGCAGAGGGAAAACAAAAGAAAGCTAGCAGACGTAAACGTTAATAAACGTTAATCAAGAATACAATTACTTGTCGCAATCGCGAAATTAGCAGTCAAGAATTATTCGCTGAAATATTGCCGAAAATGACGTTTCTTACAAAATGTGTGTTTTCTATGGCAAATAACCTCGAGCATGAACTTAATATTGATGGAATATTACTTGAAATTTGTAGTACATGCGTTTGTTGTCCTGGACAAAGTATAAACATTTGGTTTTTGAGTGATACTGTGCGCCAACGATCATTGTCAAATTTCAGTATGTGAGGTATTTTGCTAAAATTGCTTGTTTTTCACCTTAATTTTCTCATATATACAGGTTGCGGCCAATGAAATGTGATTAGGTCAGAAGATGTGCTTTTCTTTCTAGTTTTTGTTAATAGAATGTAAAATCGCCTAAAAAAATGAAGAAAGTACTGAATTTTGGCAACTTTCATGTGCAAGTGTGATTTATACGAAAAAGGCGACTCAGAAAATGAAGGATCAGAATGAACATTTTGCCCCGTATTTTGCTATAATAGTTTTAAAATATTATTTTAGGTTTTCAAAGTATTGGAAAAACATATAAACATAGCAATCAGATTTTTCTATGACCCTCATTTCGAAGCGCAAACTTTGTAATATTTTTAAACACAATTTTCGCTCGTTCAAAATCCTATAAACACGAATTTTGTCATGTTACAGGTTGTGCCAACGAAATAGCGCTGTTTTACATTAAATTTCAAAGCATTTTTAAGTCGGTATTAAATTTCTTGACTTTGTAAAAAATGAAGAAGTTTTAGTATTTTTGGTTTGAATGTCACCTTTTATTCAAGCTATCATTTTACAAGGAAATTTTTTGCTCTGTTTTGTTTTGCACTGAAATAATCGATATTAATAGTTTACAATGTAAAATATGTGGCAATATAGGAAATCAAAGTATTACTGCAACATGTTTTGTCAGTGAATCCAATTTTTGTTGTGATTTGTGGGCCTAAACAGCCGCTGCTAAATTGTCTTTTGAAGGCTTCGTTCATGTTGTTTATGTTTTTTTAAATCAACCAAGTACGCTAAAAACCCAAGCCACCTGTTCCGGAAGGGTGTATCGGTCGAAACTCTGGAACTTCCACTTGTCGCAAATTATATTCAGCAGCAGAACATTCCACAAGCTCAAATTACAGATTTACGCAGCAAATAAAAAATATAGATGAGAGATTGGAGTGTATATTAATTTGACGAGAAAAACAATAAGAAGCGGATATACTGGTAATACATCAATCTGACTAGGCAACATTGGAGAAAAAGCACGTCATCCAGCTAAATCTTGTGATTTTACACGAAATTGCACTCGAATTTGTATAGCAAATATCGCTCTAATTTAGATTTAAGAAACTTGAATATAGTTTTTGTCATTCTTATGAATTCCTATGTGTAATGGTCGAGTTAATATATTACACAGGCCGAGTAAAAACTAGGAAGAAAATTACTCACTATTTTCACTTCTACTTCGATAAACTGGGAGTAAAATACAGGAGTAAAATTTACTGCGTTATTTTTACTTCTGTACTAGAATTATTTTTACTCCTTAAGTGGAGTTAAACTGACTCCCAGTGGAGTATATGTTCAAATACATATGGAAGTGGAGTAGTTTTAACTCCATTTTTGGAGAAATTTAACTCCTTGAAATTATGGTTGAACCGTAGCTACATCGCGCACATGACCACAATTTTGATACAAGAGGAATTTGCATAGCAACCGACCACCGTGAAGCTACAAAAGGTGGTCATATGGCAACCTAATTCCCCTCATCCAATATTTCGTGAAGTGTCCGCCACTGTTAGTCAAATCTATATTAGATAAAATTTAAAAATCTACCTATCAAGTCGATTCCATGTGATTAAAAGCTCCAGATCTCTGTTGTCATAAAGCTTGCTAATCCACGTTTCTGTAGAGAAAAATATCAGTTATTTAGTGATAAGTTCCCAGCAGTTGGAAATTGCAACCATGCAGAAAGTTAAATATAACCTAACCAGTAACCTAACCTAACCAGGAACAACTGTCAAAAAAGCAACTTTAGGTCCTATAGTAGGAATCGAAACTGTTTGCCTGTGATTCCAGCACTGGTCTCTGACTACAGAGATACAGAATCGAGTTGCAGAGCTTCAACCACAAGTTCATTAAAACAGGGTCCTTAAATCAAAAGTTCAATTTGATGAATATATATATTGTATAATAAAGCAAACCATTTGTGTGAATACATTTTAAAGCTTAGTCATTGAGTTTGTCAGCAATGGGTTGGTCTTAAAATTTAAGCTATTGGGTTGTCAAAAGGTTTATTTTAAGTGAATGAGATTAAAGAATAGAAAATTAGATGCAATATACCAAATCGAATTTATTTGGTCATGCAGCAAATCAAACAACAAGATCCCAGTTTAACTGTGGTTTAAACTTGTACTAGCTTGCAAACTCAGTTTGTTGATAGGCGAAACACACTCGGAATATTTACATCCTGTAAACTCAAGATTCGAGCTATTTAAACAAGATAACAAAATTCAAGGTAATATGACAACTTTATGTCCAAGTCAAGTTTATTATTGCCAAACCTAACTTTTTACAAGCGCGCTTAGATCTCTACATAGGTAGCAAAACAGGAAACTTGTCTAACCAGCTGAGATGTGAGAGAATAGCAAAGGGATTCTATTTACAATTACACTCATAATTATGGAAAAACCACAAGTTTTTCGATGCCTTCAAGCCGCTGTTAAGTTCTGCACGGCTTGTTGAATCAATCCATCAATTTAATTACCACACAACATTACATTACATTACATTACATTACATTCATTACATTACGTTACATTTATACATTACATTTATACACTACATTTATACATTACATTTACACATCACATCACATCACATTACAAGATTACCTTATACATATCTTATAATAATATTGGTCCATTTTACATGCATACAATATTAATTTCAATTAATATATTTATATACATTTTTTTTACTTGCAATTTTACGTTTTTTATTTACAATTTATTATTTGTTAAATTATATAAATAAATATTGTTGCGCATGGAAGATTGAGCAGTGAGAAAGCTCGAGCCGAACTTGAACAAGCACTGATCAACCAACGGAACTGGGAAGGAGATTATTAAGAATCTATGTAGATGATTGTTTGAATAAGGAGATACGGCTACATAGCAATATAAACTGTTTAAGAGATGGTTTTCTTGTTGTTGTTCTAATTTGTTGATATGAACTCTGTTGGCATTCCTCGTATCGTAAGAGTGAATATCTTTAAGAATGAAATAATTCATAAAATGTTGCGGGAAAATTGAGGACTTGTCAAAGCATCCACACATAAAAGAACCAGTACAGCAAGACCAAGTTTGGGTATTTTCCCGTACTGCCCGAACGGTTGAGGTCAGTAAGTTTTTTTTATTATATGGCATTGTACGTTTGCAAAAATGGGGAAAAAGGTCACGCGAGGTCAAACTACAAAGTCCGAAACATTTGCAAACAAAAAACAATTGTAAAAAATGTTCTCTTCTCTTGGTCAGTAAAACTACTTTACAACACTTTTTAGGATATAGAATAGAAGAAAAATACGAGATATTTCGTCATTTAATCAAAGTCAAAGTCAAATATGAAAACAATAAAATTAATAAACAGAATGGACAAGTACGTTTTTAGTTCGCTTCATCGCATATTTATATCTCTTTTTATCCAACAAAAACAGACATTTTCAGGGAAAAATTATAAATCTGTGGCTACATTTTCGAGTTGATTTTCGCTAACAAAAACGTATTGAGAAAGTTCTTTAACCACAGCAGTTGCTCCTTTTCCTTATTTTAGGTTTATTTTTCTTCGTTTTGAATAGTTTGAAAGACTTTTAGACACTTTTTGTCCGTTTGAAACTCTGCTTTCGTCGCAGGGCAATAAAAATTGCGTATTCCCCGTGGGCAATACGGGAAAATCCTGCCGCGTCAGCAGCCAATCAAATTGCGCGATTCATCAAAACAAATGCTTGCCATATTATAATACGCACTGCTTGTTTTTGCAATTTCGTGATAGCCCATACTATATTACAGGATTGGTGCATTTAAAACCCTTTGTCGACAGGTCCAATTTACAATATTTCTAATGTAAATATATCTCAGCGAGTATTCACCCCCCCCCCCCCCTTTAAAATGCAAAGCACCATTGATATCGTTTAAACGGGGGGGGGGGGGTCAAATGCCGTCAAAACATTGCAAAAACCAAAACAATCATACATTTCTTCTACACTTTTCGTTATTTTTTCGAAGGCCATACTCTTTGTATTCAAACGCTTTCATGTAAAAAGTTTCGTTTGAATTTAGCGAGTAGAAATATTTATTTTTAATTAATCAAAATATCGGATTTTACTCACACGCGCATGCCACGCGCTATACTTGGCCAATAACGGGATCCC
>CACRXK020008773.1:0-20229 GCA_902702795.2 Paramuricea clavata | reverse complement strand
GCTGGGCATATTTTTCAAGCTCGCCCGGTGTGGATATACACTCAGAGTAACACCACAAATATCATATTCACCTGAGTACACTACACCGACACAGAAAAATTCATATTACTAGAATACATTGGTATTGAAGGAACTAGATTCTGTTCCGAAATATCACTTACTCGAACCGTCCTGACCGCGTAGCTCAGTTGGAAGAGCATTGGGCTAGTATTCCAAAGGTCGTGGGTTCGAATCCCACCGTGGCCGGGCATATTTTTCAAGCTCGCCCGGTGTGGATATGTGCTCAGAGTAACGTCGCAAACATATTATTCACCTGAGTACACAACACCAACACAGAAAAATTCATATTACTAGAGCACATTGGTATTGAAGGAACTAGATAGTGTTCCGAAATATCACTTACTCGAACCGTCCTGACCGCGTAGCTCAGTTGGAAGAGCATTGGGCTAGTATTCCAAAGGTCGTAGGTTCGAATCCCACCGTGACCGGGCATATTTTTCAAGCTCGCCCGGTGTGGATATGCACTCAGAGTAACATCGCAAACATATTAAAGTCACCTGAGTACACAACACCAACACAGAAAAAATTCATATTACTAGAACACATTGGTATTGAAGGAACTAGATACTGTTCTGGAATATCACTTACTCGAACCGTCCTGACCGCGTAGCTCAGTTGGAAGAGCATTGCGCTAGTATTCGAAAGGTCGTAGGTTCGAATCCCACCGTGGCCGGGCATATTTGTCAAGCTCGCCCGGTGTGGATATGCGCTCAGAGTAACGTCGCAAACATATTATTCACCTGAGTACACAACACCAACACAGAAAAATTCATATTACTAGAACACATTGGTATTGAAGGAACTAGATAGTGTTCCGAAATATCACTTACTCGAACCGTCCTTAGCGCGTAGCTCAGTTGCAAGAGCATTGGGCTAGTATTCCAAAGGTCGTAGGTTCGAATCCCACCGTGACCGGGCATATTTTTCAAGCTCGCCCGGTGTGGATATGCACTCAGAGTAACATCGCAAACATATTAAATTCACCTGAGTACACAACACCAACACAGAAAAAATTCATATTACTAGAACACATTGGTATTGAAGAAACTAGATACTGCTCTGAAATATCACTTACTCGAACCGTCCTGACCGCGTAGCTCAGTTGGAAGAGCATTGGGCTAGTATTCCAAAGGTCGTAGGTTCGAATCCAACCGTGGCCGGGCATATTTTTCAAGCTCGCCCGGTGTGGATATGCGCTCAGAGTAACATCGCAAAGATATTAAATTCACCTGAGTACACAACAACAACACAGAAAAATTCATATTACTAGAGCACATTGGTATTGAAGGAACTAGATACTGTTCCGAAATATCACTTACTCGAACGGTCCTGACCGCGTAGCTCAGCTGGAAGAGCATTGGGCTAGTATTCCAAAGGTCGTAGGTTCGAATCCCACCGTGGCCGGGCATATTTTTCAAGCTTGCCCGGTGTGGATATGCGCTCAGAATAACATCGCATACATATTATTCACCTGAGTACACAACACCAACACAGAAAAATTCATATTACTAGAACACATTGGTATTGAAGGAACTAGATACTGTTCCGAAATATCACTTACTCGAACCGTCCTGATCGCGTAGCTCAGTTGGAAGAGCATTGGGCTAGTACTCCAAAGGTCATAGGTTCGAATCCCACCGTGGCAGGGCATATTTTTCAAGCTCGCCCGGTGTGGATATGCGCTCAGAGTAACATCGCATACATATTATTCACCTGAGTATACAACACCAACACAGAAAAATTCATATTACTAGAACACATTGGTATTGAAGGAACTAGATAGTGTTCCGAAATATCACTTACTCGACCCGTCCTTAGCGCGTAGCTCAGTTGCAAGAGCATTGGGCTAGTATTCCAAAGGTCGTAGGTTCGAATCCCACCGTGACCGGGCATATTTTTCAAGCTCGCCCGGTGTGGATATGCGCTCAGAGTAACATCGCAAACATATTATTCACCTGAGTACACAACACCAACACAGAAAAATTCATATTACTAGAACACATTGGTATTGAAGGAACTAGATACTGTTCCGAAATATCACTTACTCGAACCGTCCTGACCGCGTAGCTCAGTTGGAAGAGCATTGGGCTAGTATTCGAAAGGTCGTAGGTTCGAATCCCACCATGGCCGGGCATATTTTTCAAGCTCTCCCGGTGTGGATATGCAATCAGAGTAACATCGGAAACATATTATTCACCTGAGTACACAACACCAACACAGAAAACTTCATATTACTAGAACACATTGGTATTGAAGGAACTAGATAGTGTTCCGAAATATCACTTACTCGAACCGTCCTGACCGCGTAGCTCAGTTGGAAAAGCATTGGGCTAGTATTCCAAAGGTCGTAGGTTCGAATCCCACGTGTGCTCTTCCGATCTATATTTTTCAAGCTCGCCCGGTGTGGATATGCACTCAGAGTAACATCGCAAACATATTATTCACCTGAGTACACAACACCAACACAGAAAAATTCATATTACTAGAACACATTGGTATTGAAGGAACTAGATACTGTTCCGAAATATCACTTACTCAGACCGTCCTGACCACGTAGCTCAGTTGGAAGAGCATTGGGCTAGTATTCCAAAGGTCGTAGGTTCGAATCCCACCATGGCCGGGCATATTTTTCAAGCTCGCCCGGTGTGGATATATGCACTTAGAGTAACATCGCAAACATATTATTCACCTGAGTACACAACACCAACCCAGAAAAATTCATATTGCTAGAGCACATTGGTATTGAAGGAACTAGATACTGTTCCGAAATATCACTTACTCGAACGGTCCTGACCGCATAGCTCAGCTGGAAGAGCATTGGGCTAGTATTCCAAAGGTCGTAGGTTCTAATCCCACGTGGCCGGGCATATTTTCAAGCTCGCCCGGTGTGGATATGCACTCAGAGTAACATGGCAAACATATTATTCACCTGAGTACACAACACCAACACAGAGAAAAAAAAAAATCATATTACTAGAACATATTGGTATTGAAGGAACTAGATACTGTTCCGAAATATCACTTACTCAAACCGTCCTCACCGCGTACCTCAGTTGGAAGAGCATTGGGCTAGTATTCCCAAGGTCGTAGGTTCGAATCCCACCGTGGCCGGGCATATTTTCAAGCTCGCCCGGTGTGGATATGCACTCAGAGTAACATGGCAAACATATTATTCACCTGAGTACAGAACACCAACACCGAGAAAAAAAAATTCATATTACTAGAACATATTGGTATTGAAGGAACTAGATACTGTTCCGAAATATCACTTACTTGAACCGTCCTGACCGCGTAGCTCAGTTGGAAGAGCATTGGGCTAGTATTCCAAAGGTCGTAGGTTCGAATCCCACCGTGGCCGGGCATATTTTTCAAGCTCGCCCGGTGTGGATATGCACTCAGAGTAACATCGCAAACATATTATTCACCTGAGTACACAACACCAACACCGAGAAAAAAAAATTCATATTACTAGAACATATTGGTATTGAAGAAACTAGATACTGTTCCGAAATATCACTTACTCGAACCGTCCTCACCGCGTAGCTCAGTTGGAAGAGCATTGGGCTAGTATTCCCAAGGTCGTAGGTTCCAATCCCACCGTGGCCGGGCATATTTTTCAAGCTTGCCCGGTGTGGATATGCACTCAGAGTAACATCGCAAACATATTATTCACCTGAGTACAGAACACCAACACAGAGAAAAAAAAAATTCATATTACTAGAACATATTGGTATTGAAGGAACTAGATACTGTTCCGAAATATCACTTACTCGAACCGTCCTGACCGCGTAGCTCGGTTGGAAGAGCATTGGGCTGGTATTCCAAAGGTCGTAGGTTCGAATCCCACCGCGGCCGGGCATATTTTTCAAGCTCGCCCGGTGTGGATATGCACTCAGAGTAACATCGCAAACATATTATTCACCTGAGTACACAACACCAACACAGAAAAAAATTCATATTTCTAGAACACATTGGTATTGAAGGAACTAGATACTGTTCCGAAATATCACTTACTCGAACCGTGCTGACCGCGTAGCTAAGTTGGAAGAGCATTGGGCTAGTATTCCAAAGGTCGTAGGTTCGAATCCTACCGTGGCCGGGCATATTTTTCAAGCTCGCCCGGTGTGGATATACACTCAGAGTAACACCACAAATATCATATTCACCTGAGTACACTACACCAACACAGAAAAAATTCATATTACTAGAATACATTGGTATCGAAGGAACTAGATTCTGTTCCGAAATATCCCTTACTCGAACCGTCTTGACCGCGTAGCTCAGTTGGAAGAGCATTGGGCTAGTATTCCAAAGGTCGTAGGTTCGAATCCCACCGTGGCCGGGCATATTTTCAAGCTCGCCCGGTGTGGATATGCACTCAGAGTAACATCGCAAACATATTATTCACCTGAGTACACAACACCAACACAGGAAAAAAAATTCATATCACTAGAACATATTGGTATTGAAGGAACTAGATACTGTTCCGAAATATCACTTACTCGAACCGTCCTCACCGCGTAGCTCAGTTCGAAGAGCATTGGGCTAGTATTCCAAAGGTCGTAGGTTCGAATCCCACCGTGGCCGGGCATATTTTTCAAGCTCGCCCGGTGTGCATATGCACTCAGAGTAACATCGCAAACATATTATTCACCTGAGTACACAACACCAGCACAGAAAAATTTTTCAGAAAAGTTTGCAACGAAAGACAAATAAATTTGCAGTCAACAAGCACTTAGTATACTACCAAACATCTGTATAATAGATATATCTGCGCTTTTCTGTGAGATACTGTATACTGGTTCTAAAACCATTTCTTTCACTTCGTCTTTGAGTTGTAAAACAAAACGGTATTTCAAGTTTTCAAGGCCAAGCGGTTTTTGGCCGAACAAATTATCAAAACATTGTAACAGAGGATAATTAATTATTGCTTCTGTTAATGGCTATTAGTATAAACTTACTAGTAGGCTATCATGTATCGTGCGTTCTGATTGGCTACGCTACTAGTAGGCTATAGGTGATAGCCTACTAGTAGCAAGAAGCGGCGAAGGTCGCGAGAGTCAATGGCCATTTTTAAGCATTAAAAGCTGCATTTAAAGGGAAAAAGCTTATCAAAATGGCCTAATTTTGGTTCTGGATTACACACAAACAAAGACTCTTGGAAACTGCTGACACATGCGGTAAAATTTTTAAGTTTTCTCAAATTTGCTCGTAGTTTTGAACATGAAAGTGACAGGCGATTTTTTTAAATATATGCACAATGTTTGTTAATATTCCAACCAGAATCGTTGAACTTCAACAATACATTGTAGCCATTTACCCCTATTTTCTCAACCTCTTTAGTGTGTGCTTAATTGTTTTAAGTACGAATTCATGTATTTAGCAGTCATTTTAAAGAGTTTTTTCATTTAAATGTCGAGATTGTGGCCGAGTTTGTTTTTCGCCTTTTCGAGCCTTTTTAAGTCGAGTTTTTCGATTAAATTTTGATCTAAACTATTGTCTATGTACACTAGATGATGCAAATTGTTTGCCACTTTATGTTCCAGATATTTTAAAGATTTCAACAACATTCGGATTCTTTTGCATGTGTGTGTATTTTTATTCGGCCTTTTAACGTAAACTTTATTTAGCAACAATTCGGGAAGCTATTTTATGTCCGAAATTTTGGACTTTTTAAGCCTTGTTCCCTTCTTTTAAATAAGTTTTAATTAACCAAACTCTGCTTCTATAACGGTCTCTTACTATTATACTGTTTTACGTCGTGTTTTTTAACTTTTTTAAAACTCACAAGTTGTATTTTGAAATTCATTCTTGGGAGTTCGCAACACCGAGTAGTTGTCAACAAAGCGGAAGCGAAATGTCGCCAAAGGAAGCCATTTAAACGCTCATTTCGTTAAAGCGTTATTATTTTACATAAAAATCAAGTAAAAAATTCCCTTTTCTTTATGTGCCTGTTTAAACAACTCAGCTTCGTTGCTACGCACTTCGTCGGCTATCAGCTCATATACGACTCGAGCTCATGGTATATTTGTTAAATATGATTTTGAAAATTGAAATCTTTCTTATTCCACTCCTGGCAAACAGCCATATTTTTGAGATCAGTGAGGATGACCACCCACAGTTGGTCACCCACGCCCGCAATCATTAATGAACTTTAGACTTCGCTAATGCTTCCCTTTCCCCGGCTGTAAATAGCCAGGTGGAATTAGTACACCCTCGCCCCGGGCTAACGCCCAGAACGGCGCTCGGCGCCGTTGGCTCGGGAAAAAGTTTTACATAAAGTTTCGTTTCGAATTTTACATTAAAATAAAGCCCAGAGTAAAGCCCATAGAAAGGAAAATAATATACCAATTTTATGTATTTTATAAATTGTCATTTCTGTATTTCATCTATTGTTTGCAGGTTTGTAGAAAAAGTTAAAAAAACAGTTATGGTGTTGCCAAGAACAGGGTGGACTTCCGTCTACGCATGCGCGAGAAACGTAAGCATGGAGTGCATGTGAGCACGGGTTAATCGCGTGACTGGATGGAAATAACATACACCAAATTTGCCAAAACTACTCGTGTTATGAAGTCGTATTCTTGTTTGTATAGTGCTTCTACGCTCACAATTTTAGGCATTTCCAACTTAGAAGTGTTTGCTTTGGAATAAGAACGCGAAAGTAGAAATAAAAACTTTGTTGCAGCAGTTTATTTCGCCGTAGAAGTACACCTGTTTTATATGTATATCTTTTTCGAAGTGAGCTATACAAGTATCTGTATACAAGAGCCGAGCGTTATTATCAAGCACTTGAGTAGTAATACCCCCCATATGGCGGAATTTATAATGAGCTTGCAAAATCTATGACGTCACTTTGTTCAGCTAACACTCTGCCGGAATTTATAATGAGCTTGCAAAATCTATATGGCGGAATTTATAATGAGCTTGCAAAATCTATAACGTCACTTTGTTCAGCTAATACTGGCGGAATTTATGATGAGCTTGCAAAATCTATGTGGCGGAATTTATAATGAGCTTGCAAAATCTACGCCAGTCACTTTGTACAGCTAACACTTGGCGGAATTTATAATGAGCTTGCAAAATCAATGGCGTCACTTTGCTGGACAAGCCTGGGCCACATGTGACAGGTAACGGGATCAATTAACATCAATTAGCGATCACGATACCTTGAATGTTAATCAGGGATATCGATTCTTTATTAAAATAACAATATGCTACCGTTATCGTTTAAATAATTACATGCTGGTATCGGTATCATTAAACCGAATTCAATAAAGCATCAAATAGCGTCTCGTGGTCATTGTTATCAAAGAAACAGAATACCGTTATCATTGAAATAATAACACGGTGATTTTATTAAAATAACAATACGATGATACTGTTATCATTTAAATAACGACATGATGATGTCGATAGCAGTATTATTATAAATAGGCAATAGCAATTTCGTTTTTCTGTGAACATTCTCATATACTGTAGTAATCTCACAATTTTGTGAACAGGAAAAAAAAAAGAGTTTTAAACGCAACGTAGCAGCACAAACCGCTAACGGTTGGGGAAATAATGCACATGTTGATGAAGTCTCAAAGACGGAATATCAAAAGCAATTCAGTTTACTCGAAGCTATATTTGCTGATGCCGTGGCAAGTGAAATCAACCAACTCTGTGAGGAGTATTGTTGTGGTTGTAAAATAGATCATCCGAGCCAACGACAGCATGATTGCCTCATGATAGATGCAGATGAAAGATGGGAAATGTATGGTTTTGATGCCATTGAACGTGTGAATAATAAACGTATGATCTGGGATGAATTTGTTGAAGCAGCAAGAGTGCTGAAACTCAGATGTCACAAAGATGTCCTTGATCATTTGCGGTAACTGGAAAAAAACGCCAGATTCTATGTTTGTTCAATCATTGAGGGATTTGCATTCAGGTACGGCAAATCCTGAACTAGAGTGTGTCTTGAACTATCTGTCTTACTGGAGAAAAAAGTAATTGCGTGTATTGTATAATTTTGAACGAGTTCGGGCGGAAACATGTGACGTCACCGGAAGCTTAGACATTATGTACTTATAAAAGCCGTGTGCATGCAGAGATTTTTATTAGTAACTGTTCTTACGATGATGGAGTGTCTACACGGAAAATCAGAATCTACTTCAACTACCAGCAACGGATCTTTTTGGTTTTGTGGACAGAATCCTTCTTGTCATTTCTTTTGCTCAGAAGAGGACAGCTATCGTTTTGAAAAAGCAATAATAGCTTGGAAATCTGCTGGCGCCCATCAACCACAATGCCATGAACATCATAAACTTGCAAGAATGCGAATAGTTAAAGATCCAATGAAAGAAGACTATGGAAGACCATTTTTCGTCTGTTCTCACCGTGAAAATCCTTGTTCTTTCTGGCAATGGGGCGATGTCGCCGAGACAGTTAGACCAAACTGCCGTCATGGTTTTCCGTGCTGTATGCGGAAAGTGAAAAAAGAAGGACTTAATAAAGATCGTACGTTTTTCTGCTGTCCAAATGGAAAGGATAACTCATTCAGTTATTCTGAATGGACTCCCAGTGAAGAAGACATTCCAATCTGTCCATGTTTCGAAGTGAACTTTAGCATGCCACCCTCGTATAATACCATTAAACGGACAGGAGAGAGATTTACGAGTCGTTGTGGGGACAGAATGAAAGCTTTTAAAGAACATTTGGAAAACAAATCCAAAGACAATTTAACAAACACTTTTGAAAATATGAAGTTGTAATATTATTTAAGTATTTTACCCGAATTTTCTAACTTGCTTTTCCATGTTTTTATGATGTAATGCTAATTTTTCAACAAATATCATTTGATAAATTCGATGTTATTCACTTTGTGTAGTCATTTGCTAGTACTTGCGGCGGTGTTCAGTATGGATATCATTTGTGACGAGTTAAAGCAAAATAACGTAGATATTGACAAAGAGACTTTATCCTATCATATTAATGCTATCCTTAATAAGAATCATGTACTATACGAAGCAGCAAGAGTCCAATCTTTAACGGTAAACCTTAGTCGGTTTTATAAAGAAATAAAGGTAACAAATTTTGGACGATTTATTGCTTATTCAGCACTAGTATACAGAGCTAGTGATTCCTTGAATGAAGAAACTATTCGTTAGGCAGCAAGACTATCAGTTGAAGTTATCAAAACATTTAACTTGGAAAAATTTAAACGCAGTAAAAAATCTTTTCGAAGCGTTTTTGTAATGATGTCATTTACACTAGCGGTCCTTTATGTCATTTAAGTATCGTCCAAATTACCATGCGTTGTTCATTTGATACTGACCGTTGAGGCGTAGGCATGACTTGTTGTTGTGAGGGTTTTCCACAAATAGCTCTCCGTAATATATTTCGGAGGATCCGCTGTATTTCCGCTTGTTCTGGAGGGAGTATTGTGATCCAAGCCTATGACATTGATGGCAGAAAAATATCTAAGCCAACTGTACTACAATCCAGAACATCCTGCAAGTTTTGGAGGCGTAGATTCAATTTACCGTGTTGTAAAAGAGGAAGGAAAACATCAAATATCGCGGAATAGAATACGGTCATGGTTAAAAAAGCAAGACACGTACGCATAACACAAACCCGTAAGGTTCCATTTTAAACGCAATAGGGTTCTAGTGGGTGGCTTTGATGAACAGTGGGAGGCTGATCTCGTTATTATGGACTCGCTAAGTAAACAAAATAATGGTTACAAGTACCTTTTGACCGTTATCGATGTCCTGGGCAAGTACGCATGGGTTGAACCAATTAAGACGAAAACGGGCGAGAGCCTCGTTCTGGCGTTTCGAAAACTAATTAAGAAGGGGAGAAAATCTGAGAAACTATACACAGACAAAGGCACAGAGTTTACGAATAGAATGTTCCAAAAGTTTTTAAAGGAAAATAATATTCGATTCTTCACGACCCATAACGAAACCAAGACCTCAATTGTGAAAAGGTTTAATCGTACACTGAAAGGAAAGATGTGGAAATATTTTACGGCTAAAAACACAGTAAAGTACATTGACATAATTCAGAAGTTGGTCAAATCATACAACCATTCCAGACACCGTAGCATAGGAATGAAACCAGCTGACGTGAATAAAGATAACGAAGGTTTTGTGTGTCAGAAACTGCATGGAGAAGAACCTCACAAGTCCATCTACTATAAATTTAACATTGGTGATCAAGTTCGGATAAGTAAAGCACGGCGTACGTTCAAGAAAGGTTACCTACCCAATTGGACCGAAGAAGTGTTCACTGTAACGAAGGGAGTGCCACGACGTCCTCCCGTGTGACATTGTTGACCATGATTCGGATGAAGTGGAAGGAGTCTTTTATGAAGAGGAACTTCAGAAAGTGACTAAAACTCAAGATGACTTTTATCGAGTAGAAAAAGTAATTAGATCACACATGCGTAATAAACGTAAAGAATATTTTGTAAAATGGCTTGGTTACCCTAAAAAAAATTAATTCCTGGGTGCCGGAAGAGAATGTAAAAGACATTAATAAATAAATAAATTGATTTGAATCCTATGACTTGTGTTCATTTATGTTCTGATCTTCAACATGGCAACACAGTTTTATTTGACGTTGTCGAGTAATAGTTCCATACAATATTTCCCAAATAATACCGTGGCAAATTTCAGAGTGTAATTACCGAAGCAATCGTTCTGCCAGGACAGTGGGAAGTTGCATTGATCGGACTGCATTTTCCGTACACGTGGAGTACGATTCGAAAAGGAGTACAACAAACGTTTCTGTATAAAAATGGCAGCAGCCCTTATCAAACTGTCGTGCTTAAAGACACACATTATTCTTCTATTGATAAACTAACAAAAGAACTAAATGCCAGCATGTCAAAAGAAGAACAAACGAAAGTGAAATTTAGTTATATTCGCAGTTCTTGCAAATTTTTGGTTGATGTAAAACACGGCACAACTGTTTGGGTTACCAGTGACATAGCAACAATTTTGGGATTTGACCAGGACACGTGCACTCTTATTGAAAAGAAAACCTTGAGTCCGTATGTTGCAGATATCAATGGTGGGTTTTCCTCCATGTATGTCTGCAGCGATATCGTTGATGTTCAGTTTGTAGGCGATGTCAAAGTTCAGCTATTAATGATCGTCAACATAGAAGGGGAATATGGTAAAAATATTCACGCGAGTTTTCGCAATTTGCAATACGTCCCAGTGAAAGTCAATTCCTTTGAGAGTATCGAAATCCATATAAAGAACGACAGAGACGAAAGTGTCTCATTTGCCTCTGGAAAGTCAACACTTCACTTTAGACAGAAGATATCTCAGTACTTTGTTTAATATGAAAGGCTTACTTATACCAGACGTAAAACTGCTTACAGAGCATTACACAAGAAATCAACGGGGCGGCAGCCTACCTGGATTTCGCGGGGCAAGAACGCAAAGAGGATATGGTATTGGAGGTATCTTTAGAAGCCTTGCAAGATTTGCTATACCTCTTTTCAAACAAGGCGCTAGAACAGTTGGTAAGAGAGCATTGCAAGCAGCAACGAAAGTGGGCCAGGACGTACTCGAAGGGAGAAATGTTTCAGAATCAGTGAAAGCTTGTGGAAATCAGGCATTCACGGATGTTCCTAATAAAGCAGTCAAAACGTTGACTGGTCGTGGGCGTAAGAGACCTATAAAAAGATCTGCACCAGAAAAACCAACCATTTCTTCTCAAGCTAAGAAGCGGAAACAATTCACAAGATTGACAAATATAATCCTAAGTGGAATGGCTCAAGTCGTTGAAACTATGCATAAAGATTCTTGTATGTGTTCAAAGTCTGAACTTGACCTGTTTTTTGTTCCACCGACTCAAGTTGAAATGGAAAAAGGATTTTGGGAGGACGTTGACCCCATTACAAGTATTACTTCCTCAGATACTATTGAATTTCTATGTGCCGCAAATTCTGGCGTTTACACTGACTTAGCAAGCAGTTTTCTACACGTTAAAGCAAAGATTACTACCGCAGCCGGAGGAAATGTGGGTGCGGGCATTCAGGTAGCGCCTGTGAATCTTTGGATGCATGCATTATTTTCACAAGTAGAGGTGTTCCTGAACAACAAGCTGATCACACCATCAAGCACAGCCTATCCTTACAGAGCTTATATCGAAACTGTTCTCAACTTTAGTAAAGATGCGAAGGATTCCCATTTGATTGACATCAGCTTTATTCTATAAAGATAAAGCTGGAAAAATGGATGCAGTCAAACTTCTCGCACAGGACGCAGACGCCAACACGGGTTTGAAAAAACGCCATGCACATACACGGGCAAGCAGATCTGTGGTCATGGAAGGAAGAATTCATTCTGATCTATTCGCTCAAGACCGTTATATCCTTGGTGCCGTGCCAATCAAAATAAAGCTTGTGAGATCAAGAAATCCTTTTTGCATCGTTTCATCTGCTGAAAACCCAACTTTCAAAGTGGTTATTGAAGAATGTATGTTTCGTGTACGGCGAGTGAACGTATCACCTAGTGTCATGATGAGTCATAGTCAGAGTCTACAACACATTACAGCCAAATACCCAATCAACCGTATCGACTGTAAAGTTGTTTCAGTGCCAAGAGGAAATATGTCTGGAAACCAATCTAATATATTTCAAGGTGCTTTACCAAATCGTATTGTGATTGGAATGGTCGACGCAGACGCCTTTAACGGTACCTATACGAAGAATCCATTCAATTTTAAAAATTACGATATTACTATCATGGGTCTCACTGTCAACGGAGAGAACTGACCTGGAAAACCGCTCCAATTGAATTTTGGAGCAGAAAGTGACTACATTTCTGCTTTTCAAACCCTGTACGCGGGTACACATAAGATGTTTGAAAATCAGGGCAATGGTATAACTCGTGAAGAATATGCAAACGGTTATACGCTGTTTGTATTTGACCTCACGCCAGACTTATGCCTTGGTGATCATGTACAACCGATTAGAAATGGAAATGTGTCAATCGAATGTCAATTTGGAACACCGTTGGAGACGGCTATAAATATCGTTGTGCTTCGCGAATTTCAAAGTCTTATCGAAATTGATGCAAACACGTTCCGTGTTCTGTGATTTCAACAACTGAATATGAACTTGCTGCAGATTATGAACATTCTCAAGAGTGATTCATTTACAAAGACGGTGTTTACGGACGTTTTACCGTCAGATCGTTTACCTCACGAAATACGAAAGAGACCAAGAGGGTATATACCTAACACAGATTCTTCCGAAGGGCCTGGGAAGCATTGGGTGGCTGTGTATCTTACAGAAGATGGGAAAGGGGAATTTTGGGATTCCTATGGCAAAGCGCCTGGATTTTAAACCGAAAACTTTTCTCAGTTTCTCAACAAGCACTGTCGTACATTTGGGTGGAACAGAAGAATTTTCCAAGACCCTTTATCGGACGTATGTGGGCAATATACATTGTTCTTTGCTTTACATCGGTGTAGGCGTATTCCAATGTCAACCATTGCTAATATGTTTACTAATAGCAAAGAAAGGAATGACGAGCTTGTGCGTGACTTTATGGACAAGTGGTACAAATAGAAAACACTAGTTCTAGTTTAAAATACATTTTATTGTAAAATTCTCTCTTACAAGAAATAAATTATTTTAACCATTTATATGGGCTACTAATATTGTCTCTGCGTTTTTTCCTCTTTTCTTGCACTCGAGGGGTGGTGGGTAAATTTTCCGGGATACCTTTTGTTTTATATTCGCGAACAATTCCAAGACGGTTTTCGTTTCTCACGATTCCTTCGGGTACATTCAAATGTCCAAGAACTTTTGAAAACAATTCCCAACCGTCGGGATTAAAATTCTTCCTTAGACGTAGAGAATCATTCACCAAATCAACTATATTTGTGCTAGGAACCGATCTTCCTTTGAACACCATCTGGCCTTGTTCATTCCAACCGATAAGATCCTTATTTGACTTGAGTTTTTTGATGAGTTGTCGCGCTCTTGACTTCATAGTGGCTGGTACACTGTCCATGATATCTGTTTCAATCTCGTTTGAGGGTTCCGCCTCTTCACTGGGCTGTTCTCCTTGAGATTCTTCAGCTTGATCGCTGTGCGTCACGTTTACTTGGAGAGGTTTATTCATTCGTTTATCATAAAAGGTTAAATAGCGTTGCAGATTCTGGTCATATAACTTTGCCTTTTCATCGATTGGTATATCTTGTCGTCGAATAATATCGTGCATGTCCGAGTCTATTTCGTTGACCTGTGTCGCCAAAGGTGCCGCGAGAGGTTTCTTTCGGTGTTCAACCATATGTTCAGGCACAAGTACTAATCGCTTGACGTGTTCCATTATAAAATGTTTGCCAATTTCTCCAATACTGAAGTCAGTAGGAACAGTAGAAAACCTTCCCCCTTTTGGACAAGACGTCTGCGTCTGTGCTCGATAGAATTCCGTGGGTCAGCTGCAAACTTTATATGTTTGGAATGTGGAGCAAGTTTTTTAGCTGTTTTTGGCTTGAGTTTAATTGTGTCAAACCAAACGTGTAATAGGCACTGTAGTCCTCAGCCGCTTTTACGATCGCTTTTCTCAGTTCCGGTTTGCACTTGGCCAATACTTTGAGAAGTTCAGAGTTCCTCTTCATGTAAGCTGACATTGTCAAATGAATAATTTGCACGAGTAACGAGTATCTTATACTCTTGGCTGATAAACGTAATGCGTATCTGTTGGAAAGATCCCTGATCGAACTCTTATCTCGTCAGGACATGTTGGTGTCAGGTAAACAAATAAATACGAATACGGTTCTTTAGTTGCCATTTGGTAAGCTTGTTGAAATAATTTTGTGTTGTTAGGATATAACTGTTTGCCAAGATGAACAATTTGACTCGCGTCGCGGACATTTTTGTTAGGCATAAGTAACTTGCATTTAAGGAAATTGTACGATGCTCTTTGCTTTGATGAAACAAATTTTGTACAATGTACGCTACACTGAGATTGCCATGATGTGATTTTTTCGTAAATAACTTTGAAATAACTCCGTCCTTTTCACCCATCATATCGTCAATGATAAACAAATTGTATGTTTCTGGATTTATACTGTCCACTATATCATCAGGCAAGCCTTGTATGAATTTTATACCAGGCACTAAATTTTGTATTTCTCCAAACGTGTCTTGATATTCGGTATAGAAGTAAACAATGTTTTCTGGAGGCTTATCAATCATAACATTAGCATAACTTAAAATTTTTTGACAAACGTAGTTTTGCCTGATTTTGTACCGCCAGAAACGATCAGCCCAAACGGGTGTTAATTGTATGGAATACATGTTGGAAATGAAAACAGAAATAATTTTCCGAGCTATTTATACCAAATTGTCGGCTTTTTAGTGCTGGCAATCAATTTATGCAAATTGTTCAGAACTGTCTCTAAATCCATTGGCGTAGCTCTAGCACGAATGATGTATGGTTGTCTTTGTTCGGGGGAGAGTTCATGCACGTCTGCCAAATGATTCGCTAATCTTTTTAAAGCCTGCTTATCGCAAAGCGAAAAGTCCTTTCGCTTTCGAGGCATACCAGTAAATGATTATATTCCTTATTGGTCTTGTTTCATATTTGTTTCGGTGCGCAAAAACGGCCCGCAGGGCCTTTTTTGTGGCCTTGTGGCCCGAAACTCTGATGTCCAACCCCATCCCCTCAAGCAAATTATTTCAGACTAGGCTATATTTTGATGCAGCTCATGTACGCCGAGTGAATTTATTAAAAATCATTGTCATAAATAAGTTACATGTTTTGTTGATCAATAGTATCCACCAAATTAGCAGGTAAGATAGATTCATGAAAATATAGACACATGCCATATCAACTGAATGAAATACACACTTTTATTGATATCATTTTGATGTTTGAAATTATTAATAATAGTTTACTTATATTTAATTCACACGCACAATGTTCACTATTTACAGATAATTATACAAAGAGACAGATTACGAATCAGAATCGCTTACTTTGAAGTTTTCACCGCTTACGAAAAATTGCAGCAACTATTATTTCATTCTGCTATAATTACCTCACTTAATTAACTTAATTAAAATGCAGTAAACAATCGAATACAATGATTAAAGTTGAACCGTCACATAATAACCAGCACAACATCAAATTAGCGATTCTAATGACAGTATTTTTTCTTTATATAAGGAAGACACAATTTCAACTTTATCACATACAGTCAAAATGGAGAGTCAGTAGACAAGAACAGTGCATTCGAAAAACAGAAAATAACGCAAACGAAAAAAGGAACAATTTGAATATTTTAAGAAAATGGAAAAGTACTTCAAAGACAATCATTTTGAATCCTACCACAACTTTGTAGAGGAGAGCAGCCAAGAAAATGCTGACAAGATTATTGAAAGTCTTGGTTTGTGAGGCAAGATATGCATGAGAAGAAATATAATAAACTGATTGAAATGAAACTATACTGACTGGATGTTCCAGACAAGAAATGCGATAAACTTGAAATTGAAACTATAACACTTAAAGGTGATCTATAGTCCGATCTGCGCATGTGCACAAAGGAGCCCACTTTTTATGATACAAACAGTTTAACTATGTTTTGGGTTCTTGCAAAGCCTGATTGTTGTTTCTTGATCATTTATTATACTCTAGAAGCTTGAAAATATAAATAGTTGTCGAATAAAGCTCAATATTTTGGAGGCAAAAATGTAAACAAAGGCTTTGTTTACATACGGACTGTAGATCACCTTTAATATACTAGAAAATACATGCATGCAGAAACCCTCGCCTTGCTGACAAAACCATTGTATTTTCCGAACATGAAGTTCCAAAGTAGTTGTCATGGTAACACGATAATTCTTCAAGAATATTCTTACAAATGAAAAATCGCCTAAAAATATCACTTTTAATTACAAAATTATTAATTTCCCAACATAAATATATGTTAGGTATGTTATTATACGTAATATAAGCCTCAATTTAAGGCAAAATTCAACCACAAACGCTTCGCAACACGTTTTAAAGTCACTAGTTTTCTTTATAAAACTAAACTGCCTTTTAAAATGGCTTTATCGATAAACTTTGAGTTTGCAATAAAATGATTTCAAATTCTCGCTTGCAAATAACTCAGTGCTTTCTTTTTTATTTAGAAATTCAATATCATATTAAAAAAGGGAATCAATAGACAATATTAATTAAAGATACACTAAAATTATATGCTGTTTGTTTAGTTGTTTCATATACGCAAAGGCCGTCGGGTTTTAAAGCCATTATAAAATCAATATTTAAAACAAACTTACCTTCGTTAACGTCGGCTCCCTTCTTTTAGCCGATTCTTTCGCAGTTTCATTTTGAGAGAGCTTTTGAAATTTACAAAATCTTGCAAAAATGCGAGTAAAAATGAAATATATTTGCAAGAAATTTATCAATCACCAAATCAAGAAATGTTTGCTATTTCGCTGTCGTGATGCAGTCGTGCCAGTCGTTATAATGCAAAATTTAAATTGGACCAATCAGTGTCCGCTATTCATGACAGTCCGCCATATTTTTGAGATCAGTGAGGATGACCACCCATCGTTGGTCACCCACGCCCGCGATATTTGATGAACTTTAGACTCCGCTAATGCTTTCGTTTCCCCGGGTGTAAATAGCCGGGGGGAATTAGTACCCTCGCACGGCGCTTCGCGCCGTCGGCTCGGGGAATTAGCTAAAATTAATAAGGGATTGTGTTAAAATAATTATCACAAATCACACGCTTATTATACACTATTCTGTACTGTTTATTCTGACGTTTTGTAATAATTTGTTTTGTTACATACTGGTATTTCGATTGATTTTATACGGTATATCTACAGAAATTGGATATCCTGTGTCACACAGAAGACTAAGATAAACTGTGTCACAAACAGTGTTAAAGTTTAGCGATTTTAAAGCTCTAAAGTTCAATGTAATCCCCCGTATTTTGCAACACGTCTCTTCAGTATTGGTCTCGTAAGCATAGTTTTTTGGTCCACCTGATGCAAACGTGGTTATGTATTTACCTTTAAGTTCATCTGTAAGTTGCCCGAGAAATTCTCCTGTCTCAGGATTCCATTCTCCAGGTTTGCTTGTGAAAATAACAGAATCAGTCTCATAATACAACACGCGTTGCTCCAATCGCTCTAAAACACTGTATAATTTCAGGCGGGCATGTGCCGTCGCAAATGCTGCTATAACCACATTAGTCTTTGAGTTTGTGTCAATAAAATTTTCAGTATTTTCATACCGTACTTCAATAACATCATCACTTACAAAAGAGACGTCAGTAACTTCGATTTCATCCGATGTTAGCATGTCAAAATACTCTCTTGGATCAGAGATGAGCTTCACATTTGCCATGTTAGGTTTCTGCGCAAACTTACCTATGAAAGAATTAAGGGATTAAATATTTTATCATATTACATAAAAAAATGGACAGTTTATAGCTCCCACGCATACGAACTGCTTGTATATACGATTCTTCAACTTACCCCCAAATGAATTTAACATCAATTTTGCAAGCGCACGTAATCCAGGATTCTTTTCTATTTTATCAGGTTAAAGCCTGATTCCTTCCTTGTCAAAATACTCATCAATATATTGCTGACGCTTCTCTGCGGTATTGCAATCTTTTGGAAATCCACTCGCTTGTTGCTTGATCTTCTCAAATCATAGTAAATCGACATTAATCCCTCTATTTCAGAAACTAGTTGTGATGCTAAATGACCGCGTTGCCTGCCACATTTGGCCCAGGCCTGCCCACGTTAAGGTTACAGGACACCCTTTTTGGCGTTTTGTGGAAAATCGCTACTACGCGCTCAAAATCAGTCCGATTTTCATCAAATTTTCACCAAATGTTAGCCAGTGCATGCAAAATATGATAAAGTTGTAAAATTGACAAACAATAATAATATTAATTCGCGGTATCTTTACGCTTTTGAGTTACGTTCCTGTTGGTTTTAAGATATATTTATGAAAATATCAGTTTTATACAGTAAAATAGTTGTTCTAAAAAATTGTGTTCGGAAATTTTTGTTTATTTCGACATTCCGCTGATATGGCGATTTCTTTGACGACTGCAATATATTTCTGAATCGTTCGTGTGAATTGCTCCTTATTATTAAAATATCCAAAATTAGAACAAAGCCGAACACAATTTTGAAACTGACGTCTTTAGCTATGTCCTGTGAAAATTTGAGAAAAATTCGATAAAACCCGCAGGAGCACAACTCGTTTAAAAATCAGTAATTGCCGTAAAATTCTTCGCAAGAAAATTGAATTTGAATATTACATTTTTAATGTTTTTCTTATTGCAAGCGAAATGTATTTTATTAAATAACTCTGCGAGTTTTCAACATTTTTCGTCCAAACTTTGTCAGATAGTAGAACTAGTCTAATGCTTTCATGCAAACCAATAAAAACATTTTAGGTAAAATTAACACTCAAAGGTGTTCTGTAACCTTAACTGGTGGCCTACCTGGCGTTATAGATTTTGCAAGCTGGTTATAAATTCCGCCAGAGTGTTAGCTGAACAAAGTGACATCATAGATTTTGGAAGCTCATTATAAATTCCGCCAGATAGATTTTGCAAGCTCATTATAAATTCCGCCAGAGTGTTAGCTGAACAAAGTGACGTCATAGATTTTGCAAGCTTATTATAAATTCCGCCATATAAATACCGCCAGAGTGTTAGCTGAACAAAGTGACGTCATAGATTTTGCAAGCTCATTATAAATTCCGCCATATGGGTGGAGGGTATTACTACTCACTTGATACTTTCTCCAACAACATATTGCGCTTAATTTTTTACAAAATTAAAAATATTCACACATTAAAGATATGAAAATGTAGCTTGCATTACAAAATAATGTTGGCTTACCTAAGTTATACCATACACGTCGATTAAAGCCAAGTAAAGCCTTTCAAAGACGCGTGCAACATTAAACTACAAGTCACATGGCGGTAGAGAACTGGACGAAGTATTCAGGATATTTCATGCATAGCTAGTTTAAACGCCGAATTATTTATCCCCATTTGAAATATGAGGAAGCTTTAAATCTCAGTGGAATTGAACATCTTTCCACTCACCATCAAAACGGCTGCAAGAAATTGTTTAATGCAATTATCAAAGATTCTAATCACAGTCTAC
>CACRXK020008772.1:3050-19414 GCA_902702795.2 Paramuricea clavata | reverse complement strand
GTTATCATGCTGATAGACAAACACATACATTGACAAATACGATTTTTAACATTTTCCCTTGTTTCTCGACATTTAAAGGTGATGTAAAGTCCGTAATGTAAACAAACGCTTTGTTTACATTTTGAACTCAGTGCTACAATTGTAAAATATGATTAGATATATATTATACTGAATTTTTAACACTCTTCCGGTTCGCTATGCTTGTAAATGCAGACTAGAGATTCAATTCAAGAAAGTTCGGAAGGTGCGAAATATTAACAACATTCCAAAGGTTGCTCCCAACACCGCGGAAAAACGTCTGCGCATGCGTCAACCTTACCTGTAATAGTATTGCGAACTTGATGAGAAGCTGTTCCGAACGTTTCCGAAGGCCCAAAATGGCGGTAAAAAGGAGTGACTTCATTGTGCGTCTTTACAGCCAGATTTCGAGCGCAAAAATAAACATGTCATTCTAAAAACTAGAAATAAATACAGCCAGAAGGTTCAAGAAATTGTATTGTACAAGAACATGAACTAAAGGTGATTGTTGACAAATTTATCGTCTGAAACATTTTGTTTATCAACTAAGCAATGACAATTTCCGAATTTTTGTTTGAGATACATTTCTTTAAAAAAAACTGTGTCGCCAAATATAAAAATTTTCGTGTTCACAATAATTAAACTTTAGGATTTATTCTACAATTTGAGTGGGTTAAGAAGCTTAACTTTTCGAGAGTTTTCTTAACTTTTTAGTTTGAATTTTTGTTTTGAATAATTTTGCAAAAATTTTCGAAGTCGTGTCCGTTAAACTCAACAATTTTTTACATGAATTATATTTCATTCCATACTTTAAATGCCAGGACGCTTTCAATTAATGTCTAGTCTACCCATTTGCTATATTTTCTCGTTTGTTTTACTAATTTTGACCAATTAATAAGCATGTTTTTGTTTTAGAAATTGATATTCAAACTCCCCGCCATATTTTCATAATTTGGTGCATGCGCAGACGTTTTTCCGCGGTGTTGTTGCTCCCCCACTGATGGAATGTGTTGATGCGCAGAATATATGCGCAGAACGGACTTTACAGCATCTTTAACTTTAGAGTTTAAGAGGTATATACCTTGCATGGATGAGGATCCACTCCATACATTTCCAAGAGTTTCACTTTTTCGAGAAATTCTTTCTCACAGTCAGATGGTGTGAGGCCACTAGCCAATAGAAAATGTTATTTTGTTGTGTATTTAGATCATAACTACTGTCTGCTAACACACATTCGTGCGCGCGTTCTATTAAATTGCGTTCTTGGATGGGTAAAGAATGCTTTCAAAAATGCTTTTCAAACCAGTTCTCGAAATTATCGATGCCAATATTCCAAATATCGTGATTATTTTAGGAGATTGGCAATTTGATTTGATGCCACAGAAGGCGTTCTCGACGTGGTTTGAAAAGTGAGAGCATGTGTTATCCAGGCCTACAAGCACTACAGCAGTATAATTGTGATATAAATCCGAATCCGCCATTCACAATATATTTAATACCTTAAGTTCTTATGATTCTCTGCTATCTTGGCTTCAAGCTTTTCATTCTAGAAAACATACAATTACTGTATAGACTCCTTGCACATGACGTCACAGCGCCGGTGACAATGCATCTGGAGGACAAATAGTAATCTAGTATGCATAATATAATTTAAATTTGTAAACAAAGCAAATTTTGTAAAACTTTGTAATAATTTTGTATTAAAATGGTTAATTTTCGCGCTGTATGTGGTTGTTGTACCCGAACAGATATTGTTAGGGAGCATCTGGAGGACACTCTAAGGATTTGTGACGTCAGTGTAATGGGTCTATGGATGGAAGAATTTCACTGAGTACTACTCTGGCCAAAATTGGCAGTTATTTCAGGGTGACAAAACTACACATAAATGTGTATACAGTTTTACTGTACAAACTTGGATATACTGTACAAACTCAAGCCAAAGACAAGAAACATCAAATGGCTTGTGAAACATCTTCATGAAAACATTCGTATTCTTCAACAATTTTAAATAAATGAATGATATTTGGTGAGAAAACTGAACTTAAAGTTTATGTAAATCCTTCACACTCATGATTTCTTTTGTGCTATAATCTCAAGAGAAGCAGGATTAATTATGTGTATAGTACCTGTTTCGGTACAACTCTAAACTCAGACAAATATCCTTCCTTGTGATCTTCAGGATCATAGTCACCAAGTTCATCTAGAAAATGCAAGACACAGAACTGTCAAAAGTGCTATTATAAATCATTAAATCATATTGTGTGATAGTTCAGGGGCTGAAATTTGCAGTATCCGAAGGAAAATAAAACTTGATTTTGAATACCAAACTGTGAATGACTTGTATCCAGACTGCCGACATTATTACAAAATTTCAAACATTAGGATAATGCTAAATGTCTCTTCTGGTGGTCTGCCAACAGCTTTAGATACTGTAAGTCTGCCTGATCTTCAAAATATAACCAGCCTTTGATTTCCCAATCTGGTGATATACTGTAGTTGTTCACTGTTGAATCCAATGAGAGACATGACTGTACAGTACTGCATGCTTACTTTGATGATTCAGGGATATGTAGCAAAATGTATGATAACCAGTATCCATGCAGAAGTGGGATACTAGATTCTCAGATGGGAATATGGGATGCTAGAACTTTGAATCCCAGTGAGGTAGTGAAACAAAGTTTAAATTTCAGACCTTGTGTTAGGTTGTATCAGCAGTATACTGTAAATGAAGCCAATAGGGTGGATTACCTTGAACAATATAACCACCAAGGTCAGCCAAATCATTAAAAGAACATAGTAACCTAAAAATGAAACAACAAATATGTACGCAAGAAAAACCTCAATCTTTGGCATTAGATGTTCCATTAACCCATTGAGTCACATTGCGCCCTGATGCGCCCTACCGGTACTTTATTATTTTACTCTAACGTCAGACAATTTTACTCATCAAGGGAGAGCGATGGCGCTTATTAATTTAATGGGTTAACCAGCCTTGTTAACCATGTGTCTTGTTAACCCATTGAGTAGCATTGCACCCTGATGCGCTCCACTTTATTATTTTACTCTGTCTAACGCCAGACGATTTTACTCGTCAAGGGGAGAGCACTGGCGCTTAATCGGTTAATAATATTATCAAATATCCTAAAAAATGTGAAATTTACCTTCCATGAAGTATGTCTCGTTTAACTTGGACAAAGAGATGATATCTCGTTATTTCCTCAACGATCTTCCCTGGATCTTGAGGATAAAATTTCACTCGGAAAAAGAGAGTATAAGGAGGTTTTGCTGAAACGAAAATGGAAGACATATTAGGGCCATTTATACGGAACAAAATAAGACGCGACTTACATAAGACGTGACTTAAGTAAGACGCGAGTTTGTGGTATAAAAGGTACAAAATTCTTATGTACGACGCGTCTTGGATAAGACGCGTCTTACATAAGAACAGGGCTTTTAGCTGTTCTTATTTAAGTCGCGTCTTAAATAAGAAATTTTAGACAAAAATTCTAACTACACATGCCCGAAACTTGAAACAACGTAAAATTATTAGCCTTGCTTATTCGAACAAAAACAACCGAAACAACATTATAGCTATAGCAAGTAAATAAGAATAAATCTGTAGAGAACTATTTATGCGATAACTCAGCTTATATAAGACGCGTCTTATGTAAGACGCGACTTATTTTGTCCCGTATAAATGGCCCTATTGTGTTTACCATACACAAGATGGCCATTCGTTTGGCCAGTCTAAGGCAACTTCAATACAGACTATAATTTTTAAATTAATAGAAAAATGGCTTTAGATGGCAAATAGAATAGAAAATGCTTACATTTCATTTGCTTGATTAGATTCTTGTTTAGATCAAGCCAGTGCTAAAATATAAATATTGCAGCTAAAAGTATATATTAGGGTGAGGCGGTTACTGCTGTTTGCAAACTACCAATAGGCGTGCGATTTTTTTCAGGTTTGTTTACGTTTCAAACGGTCAGGTTATAATTATTAACGGGAAAACGTTAATATTTTGAGCAAGCCAATCAACGTTTGCCACAATCTTAGCAAAGTTTCTTTGAACATGCCTCCAAACATTGATTGGCTTGCTCAAAACGTTAACATTTTCCGGTTAAAACCGGGCCGTTTGAAACGTAAACAAACCTGAAAAAAATCGCATGCCTAATGTTGCTTGCAAACAGCAGTAATCTATAAACGGGAAAAACAATGTTTTTTTTAAAACTGAATTAAACTTAACATTAGAATTACTAGTTGAAAAGCAACCAACCCTTTGCTTGTCAGTATCAACATATCGAAGGCCGAAGTAGTCCTTTTCTAAGAGATCAAGTTCTTTGCAAGATTGGTCAAAAACAATTTGACCCTTGGAATCTTTCTAAAATACAAATATATTGTAAAATTTAGAGCGCGGCAAATTAACAACCACGACCAGCAGCCAGTTGTGCATTTTTCATTGGATTCAATCACTGTGTCATGGCACAGTCACCAGAACAACTGAACAAGCGCCTTTCACCGTGCACTGACTTTGTGGGTTTTGATTCTTGCTATGGACTCATGTGAAAAGAGTCTGTCAACATTCTGCCAAAAGTTGTGGTTTTTCTCCTGACGACTAATATCACAGTAAGTTGTTATAAAGTTAAATAGTGTGTTCTAGGCTAAGTGCACAGCTAAAAATGATCAGGTTGTTGCAATATTGATGAAAACAGGATTGAACAATGTTGTGCTGCCCACATTGTTCACAGTTGTCAACAATATTGAACAATATTGTTACACCTGATTCAGGCTCAGCAATATTGTTCGAAATTGTTGACAAGTGTGAACAACGTGGGGCCGTGGGCAGCACAGGGCAGCACAACATTGTTCAATCCTGTTAAACTGCAGGCTCATAATTTTTACGCATGTAGTTGATATAAATAAGCGATCATGGTTAATACTAGATGTAATCGGTCACTGAAAAGCCCTGATGGGAAGTTACGAAAAATTCCTCAGAAAGGCCTGAAGCCATCCCGGTTGTTGGACCGAACGGACTATCTTCAGATCAGGAAGAATTCCGAGTGGTGAATGTGAACACAAATACATTTCAAACTGGTCTCGGCTGTGCCCTTGGCTTCGCAAAACAATGCATGCTCACAAAAGTATGCTGTAAGAAACAAAATGGTGGGCAAGGGGGATAAAATAAAAGATTTGCGATTTTTGAACCGGTCTCATGTGAACATACTGAAAATTAACAAAATTTCAATTTTCATCCGTCGGGTTTGACTTCGTCCCGGTCATGCATATATCTGAATGTAAACGAAGCCTAAATGACAGCATTCTACAAAAGCAGAAAGTTCTTGTATTTTTGACAATAAGCAATGCATGATCATTGCAATATATCCAGCATGCATGTATAAGTCACAATATATTTCCATGTCATCTTATGGGTCTATACAATTAACAATATCAAAGTAAGACCTGTTTAAGACTTTCTCACTATGTACAGCTGAAATACAATGTGAAATTTAGCTAGGGTCTGTGTTATTCTAAACAGACCAGCAGGGAGGCCGCCCCCTTAATGAAATTAGCTTTTGAAACCAATAGCTGTTGCTGAGGAAAATTGACTTCCTTTACTACATTAAATCCTGTCCTTTTAAATTGTAATTTCTGATCTTAGGTCTGAAACACCTTTTTATAATATATTAAGCATTTTACAAAATATGAAAGGATCAGAAAAATTGGGAGTGTTACTGCAAATTTAAGATAATTTTTAGGACTATTACATGTTTTTATTGATTTTTTCTCAGAGATTTCACGATCTCATTTATAATTAACTAATATCTAATCTCACTCGATGAAACATGATGGCAGGCTAGTTGTTTTGAGTTTATACTTCTGAAAGTTTTAAAATACTGTAATAATTTACAATTTTTAATGCAATTTGGTATACATTTTAGCGTTTTAACAATTTTTAAATATATACGATCTGATGCAAATTTTTTACGGTTGATTAAAAAACATTGCCACGAACAAACTTTGGTGAATAATAGCCCTAAATTTATGATTGATCCCCGAGCCTACTTGATCAAAGTAAACAAAGTTACATCGCTCGAAACGTCAAAAATGTTTGGCATTCTTTGACATCGAATAAGGAAATAAATATTAAGAACAAGATCTAGTATTTTTATTGCTCCAGATCACTGAATTTAATATTTATCGACGATGAAATTATTGAAATACTTGCGATCGATCATGAATCTGTTGGGAAGCATATTCATTAAATTTGATCTTGTGTGATTTTTACAAAATACCAAGTTTATTTCGATCGAAGCACAAGCATTTTGCACAAAGCAGGCTGCTGTGATTTACGATACTGTTTCGACCTCTTATCGACATTTTCCAAGACATAAACACCCCGAAACGCCCGCCAACAATAATACACATAAAGTATGCACTCGGAAAGATTACAACATGCAGTAACGAATTTATACTTTGCAGCACTTTTACCTTGAATTCGCATGTTATTTCGGAGTCGTCGAGCAATCGGATCTTGCAGTAACAATCTGTCTCGATAATCCCTTTACTTCCTGAGCGTCTCATGTTGAAATTTCGCGAGAGAACACCCAAAACATTTGGATTTTTCCAAAGTTTATGTCTGAGCAAAGTTCGAGTTTGAAAAGCTGCAAGCGGTGAGCTTTGTTACGTCACCGATTACTTGTATGCTTTCGCACTCACCCACCCCTCCTGGGGAGTGATAGTAGCGGTATTAGCATAAATTCCGCGACAGCCGTGTAGAATCGAATTTATATTATATCCGCTTTAGTTTTTTCTCTAAATGTGTAATTATTTGTATGGGCAACTAGTTTTGGGGACGTAAGAAAACAATTTACACCATTTGCGAGTCAAAGTGGCTCTAATACGTTGCATCTGGCGGAGTTATTTCATTGTGCTCAGTTATGCTAATCTGTGTTGTCAGAGTTGACAAACACCGGACACAAAAAGGCTGGGAAAAAAACACAGACTGCCTCAAATCATGACCATATGGTTAACATCGTTGATTTGTCTGAGTAGAGGGCAGAGGGTCGGAATGTGCGTTGAAAATCTGCGGTGCCTGGTAGTGTACCGATCAAAATGGAAGCACGATTTTTTCATGCGATTGAGCAACGAGCAGATTGGCGGAGAAACGATTCACCAGCAGGCTATATTTTCTCTCATCTGGTGCCACGGATGGGAGAAATGCAGTGGGATTTTTCATGAATGAATTGCAATAGTAGTACAGATTCTGATATCGTGTACAGATTCTGATATCGTGTACGGCGTCTCTCACGTGCTGTCATTTGTTTACTCAGCTGATAAAACAACTGGATTCTGTCACTAGGTGTTATTTTCGAATGTCATTACAGCAGAGCACGTGACAGATTTGAATCTTTCCAGTGAATCACAAATCTAGCCGAGTCAATTTACTCTTTTAAGAATTTATTGAAAGATACTGTAATGAGAATCGTGCAACTAGCTGAGCCAACTACACTGTAATATACGTTAAACGAGAGCAGGAATTGCACGAGAGTGGACTGCATATTACCGCGCGATAGTGACAACTCTTATCACTCATCAGCACCCTGAGTTAAGACAATGAGAGTTGATAAGAGGCACGATGCGCCAAGAGTTGCAACTCTTATCGTCCGACCGGGGCTTAGTTTCATTCTTTTACTGCCAATGCTTAAAAACATGCACAGGGTTCGTAGTCTCCAAGACCAAAAAAATTCAAAGACTTTCAAAGACTTTTTCTGCCTATTTTCAAACACTTTTCAAAGACCTTTGAGAGCAATCAGCAGTCGAAAAATTGCGAGTGTAAGCAGCATTTTTACCCGGTAATTATAGTTCCGTCAAATCACATCCTAAAATGCACGTGCACCTTTTCGTCGATATTTGCGAAAACTTTGCTTCAATCAATGATATTTTATTACCATTATAAATCATATAATCAATTCCTCACTAAAGAATTTAAAGACTTTCTTCGCTTTTTCACACAATTCAAAGACTTTTCAAAGATGGTTCACTATACACATGCCTGCGCTATCATTGTTACAGGGTTCGTACAGGTCAGGAAGAGTTAAATTCAAGGCCATTCAAGGCCGTGTATTAGCAAATTCAAGGACTAAATGCTGAAGGAGTTAGAAATCAGCAAAATCTGACGTTGAATTGTTCAAAACGTAACTTTATAATGAGGTCAGATATGAACATGCAAAATCAGTTCAACAAAATGTCCGTCTTGAATGTCAAACAATTTCAGAAAATATCCAAAAACTAAAGCACGAAGAATTCAAGGACATTCAAATACTTTTTTACAAATTCAAGGACATTCAAAGCCTTGAATTTTTGTTTTCAAATTCGAGGACATTCAAGGACTTTCAAGTTTTGTACGAACCCTGTTGTTCACAGCTGTCGATGCATACATTCTTTTGTGAATTATTTGGTTGAACTGCTATAACGACAATAGCCCGCCGACATACTGCAGGTATATGTGAACCTAGGGCTAGGCTGCGAGCAGGCTAATGTGAACCAGGCTTAAACGGGCCTTTAACTGCGAGACAAGTAGTGGCACTTTAGTAGCATAAGAACATTTAATTAGTATCTAGTCATCTTATGTACATTTGTATCATATGGTATCAATAAAAATTAAATATTACGCATACAGTATTACGCATACAGTATACAATGCAAAGTATGAAGAAGAGGGTTTAAAAAGTCGGTTATATATTGTTTAATATAGATCTATTTTTTTGCACAGTTTTCAATGCTTTCCTCGTCTGTGCACAAAATTCATACAATGCGCAAATAACAACAATGTTAAATTTCAGGATTTAGCCCCTAGCCTGAGCGAGATCTTAAATAGTTGCAACTTGCAATAAAATCAGACTCAATTATGCATTTTACAATGTAAAAAGGTTTTTTTCTCGTGAATTCTCAAAAACGCGCATCAACATTACCCCGCTTATTCTGTGGCTTTGTTGCAATTTGCAGCAAACTTTGAAAATCATTCTTATACGCCGGATATATACAGTATGAGGATCATATGAACTGTATAAAAAACTAAATATAATATGTCCAGTACTTTGTGTCTCTGTATTTGAACGGTATATACACCGCGTTAAAATTAAGAAAACCTAATATTCTTCAAAACTATTAAAAGACTCCACTCGAATTATGATCACGACTGTAGTGTCTCGCCCGAATGTTACCGTATTAATTAAAAAGAATCACCACAATTGTTCAGCGTAGTAAAAAAGTTGATCCGTCGTGAGAGAAGGCGATTGGCTAACTTTCAGGAATTTGTGTTTGGCGTATTTATTCGTAACAGCTGTGAGTTTTGAATCCTTGTTCTTAGCCTTGATAACCAACTGTGCAATTCGTCTCACGCAAGGTTTAAGCGTGCGTTCTGAGTACGTACTGTAGTGTTCTAATGTTGCGTCCTGCAGAAACAATAAAATTGGTTAGGACTTAGGTTTTAAATTTAGGGGTGCACCGGAATTCGGTTTCAGAGAGTTAGAATATATCAAAAGTTTTTGTGTCTAACAAAAGTTCCGACAGTGGGACGAAATCTCGACTACACAAGGAAAATGTACATTATTAACACTTCATATGACGTCTCTCCTTGACGACTAATTGAAGTGTCTGCCTGTCTGACAGCAGACAAAAGCAACATGCGACTATATATGGCTTAATAAATCAGTTCCGGTTCCGGAACGGAATTAATGCGTGAAGCGTGCCATTCATTAATTATCGTTAAAAATTATCGACTGATATTATGACGTCGTTATAACATCGGTATCGGGTAGATTGTGGCATGAATAATCGGTAATTTCCGATTGCTGCACAATCGGTCAATCACTAAAGCCCTGGGCAAACCAGGTTACATTGTTGCGGAAACATTTGTGATTCTCGATGTTTCCTCAAATGTTTCCATGTTTGCCCACCCGTGGAAACATTGTTGCGGAAACAAAATTTGCTTCCAGGGAAGCAAAAATGTTTCCTACCATTAATTCAGAAACATTTGATGTTTCCCTATGTTTCTCACTGTTTTTTAGTGTTTGCCCACTTTTGGAAACATCAGGCGAAACATTGGTAGGAAACAATGTTTCCCAATTTGCCCAGGGCTTAAAGCCTCTATAAAGCCGAAGTGACGTAGTTTCCATGAACTTACCCATTCTTTCTTGTCCAGTAGTTTCAGAGAAAGATACAGCGCACCTGCAGCTCTCAACGAGGGTAGAAATTTCACAGAGGCATAATCAACTAGCATTAATTCCATGAAATATTTTGCCATTGTGTGCGTTTCAGCACGTGACTAGATGGGGGGAAATTATATTTTAGAGGATATTATTTAATTTTTCTCAATAGTTACAGTAATTAATACCGAGTGCATTTGGTATAAAACGTTAGGTCACTTAGGTGCAAACTTACAACAGCAGCTTTCGAGTGTCTTCGTAAAAAGTGAAGGCACAAGGGGGCACCAAGTTGGTAGTCCAGGACTGCGAGCATTTTTGATTCGGTTTTGCGGATTTTAGGTTTGTCATATGCTTGATCTGTGATGAAAACAAAGTCACCTATCTCGGGAGCATACATTTCCTCGTACTTTGAAGCCAGGAGCATTGCAGTTACACCAATTAATTGCAGTTCGCTTCTGGGCACAGATTCTTTCTACAGAAATTGGTGAAAACAGAAAAATTAATATGTTACCATACGAGCACAGAGTCAGACATTGTTTAAATCGCCTTTTTGGGCACAAAATGTGTAATAGTAGATTAGTATTGAGGATTTCAGCATATCAAAAATTGCGGGGAATACAAAAAGTCTCGTAGATCTAGTACTACTATTAATAGCAGAATCTGGTTTATGCAGATACTCGCAATGATTCACAGGGGTTTTAAAAATAGGTCAGCACTGCTCGCAGGAAATGTTAAACAGTTGCAGGAAATTTGTTAGATATGCTATTGGAAATTTGAAGGAAATCTTAACACCCATGTCCCACTATATGGGCACAACAACATATGGTTGTTGAATTTAAAACCGGATGGTCAGCTAGAACACTATATGTTCATGGACATGCAGATTTAGCACAAAAATACCCTGTTGGTCTGAAATCTCCAGGTTGTGCTCCCAGGAAGAAAATTCTTTTTTTCTGCCCTGTCGAGTGTTATTAAAATTCGAGTTAAAATTCATGCACCAAATATACCAAACAGCTCAGTCTAGAAATATGCCAGTATTTGCCACCTCACCCAGCACCCTATTAGGATGTCAGGGTCTTCTGGAATGTGAAGAATACCATTGGCAAGAACCATTATAATATGTATTGTTCAGGGTTAGTAATACAATATTACTTACAGCTAAGTATCTGTCCACAAAGGCCACGGTCATGTACAGGGTCTCTTGGAGTAAGCGGAACTTCTCGTGAACTTGTACAAGCCAATCGACAAGGATCGAACGCATTCTTTCATTGATTTCCTTTTGATCTTTCAAGTAGTCGCAGATGCAAAAATCTTTCTATCAAGAGAGAAAATTTACAACAGATAAGAAAGGGAATGACCTCTATGTTCAACTGGACTACTCCAGTCCACATCCGTCATTCTGTCAATATGATCAATGTTGATTATTCACCATTTTCGGGGGTACTGGCTAAGTGTAAGCACTGAATGCATAGGCACACAGGAGGAAAAAATTCTATAGTGGGCTAGTTGGTCGGTCAGCCTGGCTTTCATTTAGGGGCTTTCATTCATATCAACTGGGCTGGCTCGGCTAGCTAGCTGGGATGAATCATGTCACATCTCCGGTACAGTAAAGTGTAAAATTTCCGCAGTTTGTTTTGGCGAGCCAGCCCACCCCAAAAGTCTCTGAATGTAAATATGAGATGAAATTTTCTCGGCAAAGCAAACTAGCTTGGGTACCTGGCTGGCTTGCTCCCATATAAACACCCTGATTAATTCAGCTTTGAAATGGCATTTTGAATGTTTATCAAAGCCTATAGCTGTGATAAGACCTTTATTAGACGAATTTTCTCGGTTAACCGGGCCAGTCTGGCTCGATAGGAACAGACCTTCAAACAGCACCTAAGCTACCCTGCAAGCAGAGCCTTATTTTCGTTTGCAACGCAGAGTCGCAGACTTCAATTATTGCATTTCAAAATTAAATACCTCGTATTTCATTAAATAGCGATAGATTTCATTCGCATATTCGGCACACAACTGGGGGTTTTCAAAATCATCAGCATCAATATTTGTGATTTCACAATGTTTCATGGCTTCCGAGACCTGTTCAACAACATCTTGTACGCTATCCATGTCCATGGCATCCGTGATGCGAGCTCTTTCTTTTTGTTCGACATTTTTTGACTCCGCTTTCGGCAACAGCGAAGAGGTTGCTTTCGATTTGTGTAGAGGCCGACGTGTCTGAATATTCAACTCCTTTTGAGCGCGTGTGACGACCTATGGAAGGCAAATTTTAATATGGAATAGTGTAAGGCAACTTTTCGTGGGTGAATTTAGCGAAATAGTTGAATAGAAACAGACCTTTCCGTCATGTATCGACGTTCCAACGTTGTTGCCAATATCACCAAGCGTCGATCTTGTCACGCGTTGGGCGGCCACTTTGCCCCGAGTTGCGATATTTTCTCGGTTATTTCCTTCAGAAATAGTCGAAAGAACCTACAACGAACCAGTATAAAGCATTAGATTTCTTTCAGATCACAGCTAGAAGACCTAAAACACACAACAACAAAATGTGTTCGATAATTGATTTCGACAACTTACATTTCCGAATCTTCGTTGAGCCATTTTTTGTACAGTTACAACTTCAAAATTTGTTTCGTAAGATAGCAAGAAGCGCCTCCTACACGATAAATCAAAGATCGTCCTTTACAGCGTATTAAGAACTACAGAATTTTCGATTTCTTTTCCGCACTTCGAGTTTGGCTTTGTGAATTTGTGTTCATTCGCATCTCACGAGGCTTTTTGAATTCCCCTCTTCGAGCTCCGATTGGTTGATTTCGTATGCCGTCACATGACAATCCAAACGGCTTTATTCCAAATTAGGGAGGGAGGGGTAGGGGGAAATTGACTTTGCTGATACCGTCCCTTGCATCGAACGATGAACAGGCGCAGATACAAATATTATTTATTCTTATATAACTTGTTTACAAACTTTGATATACATATTTTATATATAAATATTGTAAATATAAATAAAAGTAGGTTATATATTACTTATTAGTGTTACCACAGAATAGAGACAAACAGACAATCGACTCGTGTTCCTAGCCAGTGCGGTTATGAGAGTCATTCACCCCCCTGAACGTCTGTCATTTTGAATAATTTCAGGAGGGTGAATACCTCTCATAAGCGCACTAGCTAGGACCACGGCGACAGCATTGCAATGGTTACGCCAAAATCATTGGAAAACCAAGAAGTTGGCCTTCGGTACGGGTCCTATTCTGTGTAGAGGCTCTGTAGCCAAAGTGACATACTTTCCAGAACGGCAGAAGGGTTCTAGTAAATGTCCAAATCTCTGTAGTTGACACTGATCTATAGTTGACCATCTCTCCCACAACAGCTTACCAAAACCTGCCAAAATAATATGACTGCAAAACCATATCTTCATTCACTTCAATGCACGATACAGCCACGAGTAAAACGTAGATACATGCGTGATATGCGTTCTTTAGCTTCCTTGAATAATCTTCCGTAGTTTATCCGCATCTTCTTGTAATTTTGTATTTGTTGGATCGAGTTTAATGGCAGCTTCGTAATCAATGAGAGCTGGAATTGGTTAAAACAAAACACTGTTTAGTATATAGAAATTATTTCCCCCTCTTTTTCTAGCTCATAGACCCAATCGATTAACGCGTGTTGATATTCACTCGCATAATCAGATTGAAATACTTGCGAGTTATCCCAACCAATTCACTCATATATATAATTTAAATACTTTGTTTAAACCTTTGTTCCATTCTATGCTTACATTATCAGAAGAGTGGTAATAACTAGGCATGTGAGTCATCCTACCCAATTCACTCACATATATAATTTATATATATTGGTTATCTTTGTTCCATTCTATGCTTATATTTTCAGAACAGTGGTAACTGTGCATGCGAGTTATTATTTCTATGGAGTTATCACAACCAATTAACTCACATATATAATTTAAATGCTCGGTCATCTTTGTTCCATTCTGTGCTCACATTATCAGAACAATAGTATTGGACCTTTAACCTTATAACTAAAATTTTGATCTACGCAAAAATTTCATCACAGCCGATTTGGGTATCAATTTCCCGTTTGTAATCTAAAATGACTGAAAATTGCAAACTTCGCAGGGCTATATTATCCGCATTTTACAACATTTCGTAACGAAACTTCGGAATATTACTAATTTTGTGATGCTCTTTCAAGCTGTGATGAAATTTCTGTCCAGACTTGTCTAGATCAAAATTTTAGTTATAAGGTTAAAGGTCCATAGGGAGCCAAGAAACATAATAAAACCCCTGACTCTTCCACAGTCCCTAACACTGCTTCTAACGCAAAGGACCGTCACATTCCCATCAATCAGCGCGCGTTGGGTAATTCAACGCGCGTTAGGTAAGCGACTGGGGACGAGTCAGATAAAACCCACCATAGCCGCCCAATCAACGGTAAACGCTTTCAAATTTTACCTTCAACATAATTTTCCAACTGCGCCTGCGCCGTTCCTCTTCTTACCAGTGCCTTACATCTTGACAGAGCATTGGCTTGCACTGGTGGCGTAAGCAGTTCAAGGGCCTGGAAATAGTTTAACCAACTTTATACTGGATAGCAAGGATAGCTTTATCAGTCTTAATCAGTTCTGTAAACTCCTGCTCAAACGAGGATGAGAGTTTCTCATCGACTATCGTCAACTTTCATCAAGTTTCAGCAGGTTCAAATTTTGACGAGAGTTGAGGAGAGTTTTTCGCTAAGCTCGCGGGAATATCCAGTCAACTCTTATAACTTTATCAGTTCTAAACTTTTCTTTCTAAAGGTCTAGTAAGAGCCATCCCATACAGGTCCAGTAATCCCAACAGAAAACCGGAATACCCAGAGAAAACCTTTGGTGCCTCTGTTCTCACATGGGAGCATTGAACTATAAATAAACTGGAAGGCTAACTCAGGGGGGAAAATTGAAGCCAGTGCATTTTAGTTTTTCTGAGTTATGAGCAGAAATACTCAACACTGAACGTTGGGCTATATATCAAATTGAAGCTATTGAAAAACGCTATTTGGTGTAGAAATTTCAAGACTTTAGCTAAAAGGGAAATATTGAAAAACTACAAACATAATTACCGATAATTTGCCGTTTTGCAGTTGTTTTTGTATTTTTTAAATATTTTTCTTTTCGCTGAAGTCTTGAAATTTCCACACCGAATAGCAATTTTCAATAGCTTCAATTTGATATATAGCCCGACGTTTGGGGTCAAGTATTTCTGCTCATAACTCAGAAAAACTATTTTGGCTTCATCAAATCATAGGCCTTCATCATAGGCATAGCAGTTAGCCTTCCAGTTTATTTATAGTTCAATGCATGCGAGTGAGGAACTATTGTAATCAGACAACTGGATACTACAGAAATAGAACCCCGAAACATCGCTGTCAATATATGGTAACACGTTCAGCATTCGCCTTTCGATTTCACGCCCACCATATCCCGTGTGGTCCAAATGGAACTGGATGAATCTGGATACTTGGGAGTACGAACGTGGTCTGAGACCGAGTCAAAACTTTCCCTACATAATAATTTTTTTCAATACTTACACTGCTGCAATCCTGAATACATTCTTTGTACTGTTTCATCTGAAGATGACAAGCTGCTCGATTGGAGTACAGTCTGAGGTTGAGTTAAGGACATTTGCCAAAAATAGACCTTTCAAATGGAGCTTTAACCTTATAACTAAAATTTTGATCTAGACAAAAATTTCATCACAGCTTGAAAGAGCATCACAAAATTAGTAATATTCCAAAGTTTCGTTGCGAAATGTTGTAAAATGCGGATAATAGGCTATAGCCCTGCGAAGTTTGCAATTTTCAGTCATTTTAGATTACAAACGGGAAATTGATACCCAAGTCGGGTGTTTGCTTGAAGTCTGCGGATGTTATTTGCAGTGGTGTTAGCCCATACCGACGAGCAATAATACATTTTACTGAAAAATAAACTTCGAATTACCAAGACAAGCAAACTTTTATCTAAAACATGTTTTACACGGTTAATCTGCGCCAAGCTGGACATGCAAGAAGAGACAGTCTTAACGACATGACAGTCGAAGGAAAGGCTCGAATCAATAATCCTTATCGTCCAATTA
>CACRXK020008771.1:3739-20233 GCA_902702795.2 Paramuricea clavata | reverse complement strand
CTACTTTTAAGGTATTTTTTACTTTAAATTAGCAGTAACATGAGCAATGCAAACTCCTGCACCATATAGCTGAGTTTCGAAACAATTAGGGAGGCCGATTTTGTACAAACGCTTGCTGAATATAGATGTTAGCACAGTGTAATACTATTGTCTAACATTTAATATATAAACAAAAGAAATGAGTGTAATTCTATAAACAAATTAAAGCAATAAGCACCTTATTAATCCTTGCCGTTTTATGTATATTTTATTTATTTACTAGCTTTGTCATTAATGATTGGTGATTCCTACAGGGCTTATTGCCCCATTCTCGACAAAGGACGACACGATCGAGTGACATTTAACACAGCCAATTTTAAACGATTGTGCTACATTAATGTCAAATATAATGGACGTTGGTGAGATGGTACCCCAATTTGCTTCACTTCATTAGAAAGAGCATGAAATACTGCACAATATGTTGAGTTTCACAACAATTAAAAATACAGATCTTGCGGAATATAAATGTTCGCACAATGTAATTCTATAAACAAAAGCAATTACCACCTTATTAATCCTTGCCGTTTTGAAATTGGTGATTGTGCCCCAATTTGCGGTACATCATTGGAAAGAGCATGAAATAGCCTACTGCATAATTTTGGCGAATTTTGGTAACCGTTTTATCTACCGTTGCCGTGGTTTTGAAAGTAGTCTTACGCCCGTATTCTAAAAGCTCACTCACACTCAATGAGTGGAAGTTCAGTCTGAGCTTCTCTCGAGTGTCATTGCTGTTTTTGAATAGCTGGAGGGTTAGTGTCGTACCGTTACTATGTGACTATACTCACATTCCCGGCAGCTATTGAAAAACAGCGCTGACACTCAAGAGAAGCTCAGTAGGTTACTAGATTATTATGTCAGTAGGTTACTAGATTTTATATATAAAGAGTTCATTATTATTATTTTTGTATGATGTTAATCTGATAATCTTAGCGTTATTTGTAAATTTGACATTGTATGAGGAGTGGAATTCTATGGAACTTTTTTAGGTGGGAGAGTACCTCGCACCTGCGAACAAGCTGGGTATGGGAGACCGATTTTTGACAAGTGTTATATTATTAAGTTCACAATGTCCACGATGCATGCATACATACAGTGGTTTGAAAATTAAAATTATATAAAAAATATAAATGTATTTGCCAATGGTTTCAGGATATTTTAAGGAAATTTAATATATCGATTTCATAAATGATTATATAATTGTAAAACACCAGTCACCAAAACTGAATCGAAAATGCATAGCTATATTTGGGAGCAATCCCAGTAAAACGATCTATTCTGTAACGAGTCCTCCGGTGACTCGAATCATAACTCGATGTGAATCCTCGTGGCTCTGGTTACTAACTCAAAATAGTCGCTATTAGCACTGGCGGCTAAACATGTACAATCAATTAGTCAATGTCAATGGCACATTGTCCTTGCGGACAACGTTGCTAAATGTATATACGAAAAACGTCTATACGTGGCCTATAGATGCTTTGTACAATTGAGCATAGAAGCCTTTACGCATCTATAGAGCCCTGTAATTGTCCTTGACGACGTAAATTACAAAATGGGCAGTTATGACGGTTTGAAAACGAGTATAATATAGGCTATTGTATTGCTGTCTTTTCTGACAGTTCTTAACCTTTAAAGTAAATTAGAAAATGATGTAATTATACTCGCTTGCGATAGTAAAATATATTCGTCGTTTTGCAGTGGCGTAACTCCTATGAGCTCTACCCGGTAAGAGCCGGGGGCACCCATGCAATCTGGCTTCCAGGCGGGCACCCTGAACTGAGTTGTCCGCCGGCCTTGTTTATATAATTTCCGTTTCGTAAAGCTATTAAGAATTTTTGCCGTATTCAGATTTTCTGTATCACAGTTGGTATATAACGTGACTCCAGAAGTTGAAGCGAGCGAGCGAAGCAGCATTCTAATATATGCAGAGAGGTGGTTTTGAAGTAATGCACATATCAACGGCCTGCCCTGGGGGTACACCCCCGGGACACCCCGGGACTTTGAAAAAACATGATTCTAATGCATTAATTCCCCCTTTTACGTTTTGCGAAGCGTTTGTGGTTGAAATTTACCTTAAATTGAAGCTTATATTACGTATAATATCATACCTAACATATATATATGTTGGGAAATTGATAATTTTGTAATTAAAAGTGATATTTTTAGGCGATTTTTCATTTGTAAGAATATTCTTAAAAAATTATCGTGTTACCATAACAACTACTTTAGATACTTCATGTTCAGAAAATATAATGGTTTTGTCAGCAAGGCGAGAGTTTCTGCATGCATGTATTTTCTAGTACTTCCATAAACATTAACACGCAAGTATTCAATGAGACGCACATGTTTAATTTTTCAGTTTTTTAGTTGTTATTATAATTATTTTTTTATAATAAAAATGGCGATTATTGCCTGGCGAGATCATGGCGCTTGCCATGATCTCAATAGAGGCAGACGAAGCAAGAAAGCTTTCCGTTGACAAAATGATCGATGAGTTTGCTGAAAAAAAGACCAGGTGCGAGAAATTTAAGATGTACTGTAATGTTACATTTAATTGAGGATGTATGTGCATAATTACAGTGGCACACACTTCACTCTTTACTGTCAAAAACAATTTCCGCATATTGCTATTTTATAGTTGTTTTCTTTATATTTTGCCATATATTTATATTTCCAGTTTAAAAAATCCATTAAAATTGGCTTCTAAACGACTAGAAAAATGTTCATGTTGTCAGAGCTCCATCTTCAAAATATCTATGATCCCCCGCCTTGGGGGCACCCAATCCCGGTAGTACCAGGGGCGGCCTGGTCCAAACTTACGCCACTGTCGTTTTGTTCTGTTTATAGTTTTAAGTCGTCGCATAATTGAGCGCTGTATGCACCGCACTCCGCAGGCTCTTATTACAGTCTATGCATGCATGTATTATGTTCAGTTCCGTGCTCAAACATTTTTATATATTATATTTTCGAGGAGTTTGAAACATATCAGTTGTACCGTATATTGAAATTTTCATTTTGTAATTGGGAGTAAAATTCGTTTGAAAAGTCTGCAAAGATTACGCACATGATCTTCCTAGTGTTTTACTTTAGACTGAGATGCCTGCTGTTTTCTATCTGTCATTGTAGTTTACGGCCGAATTTGAAGCAGTAAAAGGTAATAATGCAATGAATTGCTACATTCAGTTATATAAAGTGCGCACAAGATTAAAACAAGAACCCTGCTGGCTTATGCATGTATTTGTCATTGAAATAGCATGGCTGCGTTACAGCCCGTGAGTGCATGTTATAACTGTTATAATTTATAGTTTCCTGCCCGGAAATGCCTAAAATGTCAAAGCGAATATAAGCATGTATACATATGAAACGTATAAATACACAATTTTTGACGTTGTCAAAGATTGTATAGTAATGCGTTGACGCGTTTGCTACTGCAGTTTACTACATACGAAGCGTGTTTTTTAAAGAACGAGGCAACACTATATAATAATGGACAATTATGGCGCCATAACGCTTTTGTCGTTGGTCCTGTATGTTTTATTGATATATAGCTACGTAGTTTTGAAAGAACGAGGCAACACTATATATGCACAATTAGTCATAACGCTTTTGTCGACGCGTTTGCTACTGCAGTTTACTACATACGAAGCGTGTTTTTTAAAGAACGAGGCAACACTATATAATAATGGACATTTAGCCATAACGCTTTTGTCGTTGGTCCTGTATGTTTTATTGATATATAGCTACGTAGTTTTGAAAGAACGAGGCAACACTATATATGCACAATTAGCCATAACGCTTTTGTCGTTGGTCTGGTAGGCTTTATTGATATATACGTAGTTTTGAAAGAACGAGGCAACACTATATATATACGCACAATTTGCCATAACGCTTTTGTCGTTGGTCTGGTAAGCTTTATTGATATATACGTAGCTTTGAAAGAACGAGGCAACACTATATATATACGCACAATTAGCCATAACGCTTTTGTCGTTGGTCTGGTAGGTTTTATTGATATATACGTGGCGGAAAGAACGAGGCAACACTATATGTGCACAAGTAGGTTAAAAATTAACACTCCCCCCCCATTAAACCATCTTCACCATCTTACACCATATTCACCACCTGACAACAGCTGTTCAGCTGAACCATCCTACACCATCCGACACCACACTACAAGCGTCTGACAAACAAAGCATCTGACACCATCTTACACCATCTTCACCACCTGACAACCGATGGCTATATTGGACATATATGTTTGAGAGGGCGGTTTTCGGATAAATAACAACTTGCGTGGCGGTTTACGAGCTACGGTGACGTACGAGGTTATCGTTCGGTGACACAAAATCGTTGAGCATAGACTATATTTCACATAAGCTCCATTTGAAGACTGGTTTCATGCCTGAAATCTATAATGAAGCATAGTGAATTTTCTCAGTTCGGAGCAGTTTAACAAAAACTGTTGTTACAGAGAAATAGTCGAATCCTGGACTAAATAGAGTCTATATACAGATTTATAAATTCATACACAAACTACAAAACGCTTAGCCTAATGCGTGGGACGTAGCAGCCATAACTATGCAGCTATATGGAACTGTCAATTAATGCAATTGTTACGAAACATTATTTCGTATACATAAAATTTTAGGTTAAATATAAAATAACACAAAGATGTTTGCTTGAGAGCAGCTTAAATGCTCGTGCAAGTAAATATTACTAAAAGCTTAATGAGGGGAGATAATGGATATTTGGGCACATGTCAAAATAAAGTAAATATTGATTATTTCTATACACTATATTATATTATAAATATTGAATATTGATCGTTGTACTAGCTGTCATTGTGCACGTGAAAATGTCATGTTTGATTGACCTGATCCCTACAGTTTATCTTGTGGGCAGATCTGTTTAAACCACGTGTTTAAACAGAGCAGCTGCCATGGGGTCTCATGAACTTTGACCTTTCACGTGGACAGACTCAGGCGTAAAAATGAGTCATTCCAAGCTAGATAACACTCGGTCATGCAATTAAAATATTACGTCATCAGAATCTTAGTTCAATAAAATTACGAGTAAATTTAGTCTTGTAGGTAAAGTTATGTTCACATAAGTAATGATCATGTAGTCACTACATGTATTGTCCAAAGGTGGGGTCTGGGGATTTGAAATCCAAGCTTTTTTCTCTTAGATGGATTGCCTCATACACAAAGCAATCTGAAACACAAGCCAGTTCATATTATACTATGATTGCCTGATCTTGTGTCACAAAGAGTGGCACCATCCCATATATATATTGTCAGAACAAGCTGCCATGCCCATGGCCTGTTTTGTGACATGAAATAAGACAACACAGTAAAACCCTGCATATAGTAAGAACCTAGATTTTTTCCAAGTTAGCCTAAACAGGTTCTAACTGTAATTATATTTAGTATATTCAGTATTTTCAGGGGGCACAATCCCTTGAGTCATATTCATGCCTATCCCCTTGGATATATGTGTTTTAATAATAATTGTTTATAAATGATTTGTATTGCCATATAACGCAATAAATCTGTTAAGAAAAAGAAAGACTGATTCGTTGATGTAAATAAAAATTTCATCAGTGTTTCCTGAGCATTCTGATGAGCTCTGATATACAGCGAAACAGCATATATTTAGCAATTGTCCTCTGTCTTGAAGAGCATATATTTAGCAATTGTTCTCTGTCCAGAATTGATTAGAATAGAATAGAATATATTTGCCCACAAAAATATTTACAATGGATATATAGTTAAAATACAATAATATAACGAAGCAAGGGACCTTTTGAAATCCTGTTGGACTTTTGATATAAGGCCCCAATATTGTTTTGATTAAAATAAAGTACATGAATCTAAATTGGTTCAATATATATAATACATGTTTTAGCTAACAATATTTATATTAACAAGTAATAATTTAATTTTGCTTTTTTCTTAAAGGAAAAATACGATTTTTGATTTTTAATTTCTTCATCAAGACAATTCCATACCGAAATTCCCTTGTTAAAAACAGTGTGAACACGATAGCTAATATTACTATTAGATCATTCAGTGTCACAAGAATATCATCATTTAGTGTCAATATGGGAGTAATATCAATGAATTCATACTTCCAGTTCATAATTTCAAAACATACATATTTATAACACAAAAAAGTTGAATATAATCTTAGCGTCTCGTACTCTCGTCACTGTCAATCTATTGAACTCTTTTGTTGTTTATAACGAAATCATCTCCATAGCGCGCACGAGCTTGAACAAAAGCTGTTTATCCAGCTTTTGCACGGTCAAAAATTTCGCCCTTGGCTTTGCCACGAAAACAGGAACTGCAATCACATTCTCAATCACACATGTTTCGAATTTCGTCAAGCGAAAAGCTTTCCCCAAGGCCAAGCGCTTCTGTCATAATGACAACAAAAACAATGGCAACATGTTTCGAGGGTTTGATACCGCTTTAAATATTTTCATGGAGTGTCCCTATATGTCGTGTGTCGTGTGTCGTGGGTTAAAAGTCGTGTGTCGTGGGTAAAGTCGTGGGTAAAGTCGTGGGTCATAAAATGTGCTAAAAACGCATTTTTTCAAGATATTATTTTTATTTTTAATATTTTTTTCGTACTTTTTCCATTTATGCATTAGATAAATACAGGAAAATTTAACGCAACAAATCTGCATTAATAAAATAATTTCTTATCTTGCTGTTATCTATAGTATAACAAGTAAATGTTTGATTTTGTTTCCGTTTCGTATAGTCTAGTAAGCCTATAGAGTATAAATGTATTGTTTGATGATACAATGTCTTAAGTTATAGGATATAGGTTTATCAGGTAGCTTTGGAAGTGTTATAGTCCCTATCATGAACGTCACGAATAACTATGTTGATTGCATATGTCCGATACAAACATATTCAGCTATAAATTTTACGCTGCAGTGCCTGTATAATTAGTAGCCAACGCTCGAGCCTCAAATTTTGCTATTTTATCTCCTAGACCTAGTATATGTTCAGTTCGTGGCCCTTAAAGGTAGACCGAAACATTTCATGTGTATGTGGCGTTCGGAAATATTCCATAAATTGCTACGATTTGGGATTGCCCGATTGAAAACCGAAATGATTTGTGCGATGTCGGGCTAATTGCCAACCGAGCGCGCTAGCCGCTGTTATTTCGACAGAATATGATACCTCTACACTTTTCAGCCGTAATTTTCAGCGCGCATTGTAATCATATACATATCGTTTAATTTAGCTTCAAAAACTTGATAAAAAACATGTTATTCGTGTTCGTTCCCGCGGAGCGCAATGGTGTCATAGTTGCCAGAGACAGAGCACATGCAAAGCCGCCTCGGTATAAACTCATGTATGTAATGCATGAGTCAATTCCAACTGCGATCATCCCCCCCCCGGGCGAACCCCCGGGATTTGACCAGAGATTAATCCTGCATAGGCGGGAATTTGACGCGAAAACATTCCCGCACCGTCGGGCATTTGACCCCTTTCATTTGACTGATCACTGGCGCAAAATTGGCCAGCGGTCGCGCAAAGTGCTTGGTGTAGATGAACGTTGATGAACGTGATTTTTTTCGCGTGTATATAAAAACATACTGCACGGCGTGAATAGTTTTTATATAAGATGCCGTTATACAAAGTTTGGAACTCGACCAGGGACGTCAAAAAGGCTGTAATTGCTTGTTCTTTTGCAGAATTTGTCTCAAAAGTTATGTGTCGTTATGATATTTTATAGATAAAAAGAAATTGAACTTACAATAGCGAGCAGAAATTAAAAAAGAAACGGCATTTCAAAACAATATAAATTGCAAAACTAAAAGTTTTGAGCCGATCATAAAATTAAATAAACATTAAAGTCTAGCTGGTTCTCTTCATGTAAAATTATATGGGAAACGTACGAGGCAGATATGGGCATTTGACTTAGCCTGATAACAGACCTACGTTTCACCCGCCTAAAATTCGTCGACGGAAAGGGCGAAACGTAGGTCTGATGAAAATGTTGTCAAAAGCGCCTTCCGCCCACTTTGCATTTTGCAATAATTAACAACGATGATTGACACATACATGTAATACCTTAAAATACAATGTCAATGGAAGTTGTCGATTCACTTTATTGCAAGTTTGTAAACTAGTCAAGAGACAGATATTCGAATAAATATTTAAAATATTGGTAACCCCATGAAGCCTGTTGCCTTTATATACTTAAACCTTTGTAAATAAACAGTTACAGCTAAGGTAATAATACAACATTTTCAACACATTCTATAAATGCGATAAAATCTGCCTATATAATTACTGTATTGTATTGTTTATTACAATGGAAAGATACAACGCTGAAGAATTTGACACGTACCGTTCTACTCCCCTCTAGTTTTAATTTTATACGGTAGATAGTTGCCGTTCGGCATCACAAAATATTTAGAATATTTGTTGATTTACCGTTGAGAATATTCTGATATTTTCAAATCTTTTCATGTTAGCGACCAACCAATCACAACCCATTTCCCTGTGAATTAGCCAATCAGCTTTGTCGACCGCCTGGCGGTCGACTTACATGCACTTTTGACAACATTTTCATCAGACCTACGTTTCGCTCTTCGTCGACCCGCGAATTTTAGGGTGGGCGAAACGTAGGTCTGTTATCAGGCTACATTTGACTAGTATGTTTTTGCCCGCACCGTTGGGAATTTGACAATGGGTTACGCCCGCACCGTCGGAAATTTGACCGTATTTTTTTTGAAAAGTCAAATTCCCGGGGGTTCGCCCGGGGGGGGATGATCGCAGTTGGAATTGACTCATGCATAACGGGAAATCTTGCTTATTTCAGTCTAATAAAATCAACCTTTTTTCTTTGATAATGTACGCAACATGCTGCGCATTTTACATTTAACAAAATAAGTTTTTGAAGCTAAATTTAATGATATGAATATGATTACAATCCGCGCATTATGTATTACGCCTGAAAAGTGTAGAGGTATCATATTCTGTCAAAATAACAGCGGCTAGTGCGCTCGGTTGGCAAATAGCCCGACATGGCGACATCGCACAAATCAATATCATTTCGGTTTTCAATCGCGAAATCCCAAATCGTACTAGCAATTTCTTCCAATTTATTAATTCTTCCAATTTATGGAATATTTCCGAACGCCACATACCCTATTAAAGAACAGCATTCAAACAAGAAATGTTTGTCTACTTTTAAGGGCCACGAACATATACTAGGTCTAGGAGATAAAATAGCAAAATTTGAGGCTCGAGCGTTGGCCACTTATACAGCGTAGAATTTATAGCTCAATATGTTTGCATCAGACATATGCAATCGACATAGTTATTCGCGACATTCATGATAGGGACTATAACACTTCCAAAGCTAATAAACCTATATCTTAATATCCTATAACTTAGGACATTTTATCATCAAACAATACATTTATAGACTTATTAGACTATACGAAACGGAAACATTTACTTGTTATACTATAGATAACAGCAAGATAAGAAATTATTTTATTACTGGAGATTTGTTGCGTTAAATTTTCCTGTATTTATCTAGCGCATAAAAGGAAAAAGTACGAAAAAATATTAAAAATAAAAATATGAAAAAATGCGTTTTTAGCACATTTTATGACCCACGACTTTACCCACGACTTTACCCACGACTTTACCCACGACTTTACCCACGACTTTACCCACGACTTTACCCACGACTTTACCCACGACTTTACCCACGACACACGACTTTTAACCCACGACACACGACATATAGGGACACTCATTTTCATGATGAGGCATTCCAAAGGTAAACACAAATTATTCGAACTCACACCTTTGGGATTCCGGTTCGCCGCCCCAGCTGTTGATATAGCAAGTCACACAACGTTCAAAGCGGCCTCTTTATTCACGATGTTTACAGTTAAACAGTTACAGTATAAGATTGTGTTATTGTGTACAAAAATTTCCAGTGTAGAAATGTACAAGAAATGAAGCGAAGTATTGTTAAACATTGCACTCCTCGGTCACAAATTATGTGGAGTGTTACTTTGAACTCGTCATATACTTCATCTTATACAATTAATGTGGATTAAAACAAAAAACGTAAACAAAGCCCGCGCATGCGCAGAAGGGACTGTAACCTACCTTTAACGCGGCATACTTATATATATTAAATAGTCAGTATAACATTGTAAAACAAGCTTAATACAAAAATGTGCACTGAACAGTTATCAGAATAATTCTCAATATTGTTTCATGAAAGAGAAGCGATATAATGCCTTGTCCCTAGGTTTCGGTTTGCGAATTTGTTCAGTCTTTTCTTAGCCTAGAAGTCAGACAAGCCCAGCCAGGACACTCAATAAAGCATGCAGACTTTTAGTATTCGTCTTTATATGAATACTATATTAATTTACAGTAAAAAGTCAACAAGGATACAAAATACATGACACTTTTATCTCTACATTGCCGCAATTCCGAAGCTTTGCGTTGCTCGGTTTTACAAACGGGAAGTGTAGTTTACGGAAGCTTGTCAATCACTTCATTTGAATCAGTTATCAACCAATCAGAGCTCTGCGTCCAAATATTGGACGCATGCACGTAAATATCATAGGGATCCTTGCAGGCTCTCTTTCACCCAGAGAGCCTGCTCGTAGGCTATTTCCTTATTAAATTTCAGAACGACACTTGCCAGCGGCTCGCCGGAAGTGAGAATTCCGTGTGACACAAAACAATCAGCAATTTGACGTGAGATTCATATCTGCACTTACCTCATCTGTGGCCATGTTGAAAGAAAGCCTTTCCTTTCCCTATGGCGAATCTCGGGGTTGGACGCTTTGAATGGCCATATCTTTGTTATTTTGCGGCCGATCTCATTTTTATGACAAGTGCATATTATACAAAGGTAGGTGATCAAGTTAATATTCATGTGTCGACCGACCCTGTGAAAACTAGCTATGGCAGATCTGCAATAGTGTTTTGGAGGTTCATATCTTCGGTTCAGTACATGCTACATAGATGAAAATACCACCATTCTCCTGATTCCTAGTGAAAGTTTTAGTCAAAGACAAACATTATAGCGATTTATGACCTTTGAAGGGTCGAGAGGTATCATATTTCAACAAATTACATATTTGTTCGAAAAATGTAAACAATGTAGCACTAAAGCCATGCCTTTCGCCGGACACAACTTTGGCCCCTTCGAACATGTGTTTTTAGTTGTAGTCTTGTTTGATTCACAATCAAAAACACTATTTACAGTGTTATTTTGAGGTTTGTAGCCTCGGGTTGTCGTCAGTGTGACCAGGTTTAGTACATTTTATTACCAGATCCGGTTGGATGCCCTTAGACAACCCCACCTGCTTTAATTAAACAACTGCAACATTAAGAACAGGAGGGGGCAGCCAACCAATTTTAAGCAGCTTTAGTAAAAAAATTTGCATATATGGTCACACTGGTTGTCGTCTTTTATTTCGATATTTCATTCTGTTGCGATATTTCATTCTGTTGCGATATTTATAGTGAAGTCAGCGGGATATTTTTGACCGGAAATGCGATTTTGCAGAACTGCAATAGTATTTTGGAGGTTCATATCTTCGGTTCAGTACAGAGGGTTCAGTACATGCTACGTAGATGAAATACCACCATTCGATTCAGCGAAATATTATTTCCTGATTCATAATGATAGTTTTAGTCAAAGACAAACATTATTGCAATTTATGACCTTTGAAGGGTCGAGAGGTATCATATTTCAACAAATTACGTATCTGTTCGAAAAATGTAAATAATTTATCACCAAAGCCATACCTTTCTGCCGGACACAACTTCGGCCCCTTCAAACATGTATTTTTTGTTGTAGTCTTGTTCGATTCACAATCAAAAACACTATTTACAGTGTTATTTTGAGGCTTGTAGCCTCAGTTTTTCGTCTCTTATTCCGACATTTCATTCTCTTGCGATATCAGTGAAGTCAGCGGGATATTTTTTGCCCGGAAATGCGATTTTGATTTGCCAAAACATTGCGTGTTTACATCCTAGCACTCGGGAAATGTCGGTATAATCGATTCTAAAGCCTGGTTCACATATATGCCTGCGACGTACTGGTGATGTACCGGCGACGATACGGTGCTAGCTTTAAAACGTAAATTATGTGAACATTTGTTCGCCGATTGCCTACAGTGCCTCAGTTACATCGGCGGTAGGCCGGGAACATGGGCGTACCGGAAGGAAAAAATTAGGGGGCGGAAAGAAATTTGCCCGACTTTTCCGGATTGTGCCCAACCATTGCCGACCTCCCCCCCCCGTCGCCAAAAACATTTCGGTCAGTGTACCATTTTAGGGGTCAAAAAAATTTTCGTACATACCCAAATTTTTTGGAACATCACACAAATTTTCCAAACATCACAAAATTGACCACAAAATTAACAGAATTTCCCACAAAATTTACAGAATTTGTGCCATTTATTTTTATAATAAACCAAAATTGCCCGACTGCTGAGCGAATATTGCCCAACTGCCCAACAAACTGGGGGGCTGACGCCCCCCCCCCCCCGCCCGGTACGCCCATGGCCGGGAAAGTTGAGTTGAGTTCAACTTTGCCGGTATTTCGGCTGCAAGTAGAGGCATACCCGTACGAAAAGTTACAGCCTGACTGAGCGAGATACTGGCCAGAATCTGGCCATAAACCAATTAAAGCAGCGGTAATTGAGCGAGACACAACCAGACATTGGTTTTGTCTCGCTGCCTGTTACGAACGAGACATTTGTATCGCTTGTTTATGGCCGAGAATTTGGCCTGAATGAGCGTGACATCGCAAGACAAATTGTCTCGCTCAAACAAGACAATTGTCACGCTGCTTTTACAGCGAAACATGGACGATAATATAGCGAGGCAGAGCGAGACAAGCAACAGAAATTCCTTTGCGTGCCATGAAAATGTGAGATTATTATCATATCCGGCGAAAATTGAAAGAAACTGAGCACGACAAGAGCGTTACGTTAAAAATTTAATTTGTTTTGTCTCGGATGACAAGGCGCGCAATTTGAGTTGGTTTTATTTTGCTGTACACACGCATCGCTTTCAAGCAGCGAACCATACACGGTCGGTCGAACAAGGGAAAAGTTGCGGATTTTCAACAATGATCATCGTTATATATTGCACTGTATTCTCGGTAATTCTTCAGCCAGGCGACGTTGAAGTCAAATGATAGTGTCCCTCGCAAAGTTTCTGTGCGACTTTGAGATTCAAGGCGTTGGCAATATATGCATTGGAGACAGTCTTCAAGTTTCTTCTAAATGTAAGTAATTAATCTCAACGTTTACCTGTTCTATACAGTTTTGCGCGTGATACCGCAATAGATAATTTACTTTAAATGTAATTATTAAGGCCCACACAGACCGAACGCGATTCGACAACGCGACGCGAATTTTCAGATTTTAAAAACAAATAAAACCGTCAACGGATAAAAATTTTACAAGATATGCAGACCAAATAGCTAAAATTGCTTAAGTGGTTAAGAATATTTGAAAAGCATAGAAAAATAGTAAAGGTAAATGTCATTGAAAATTCGCGTTGCCGAATCGCGTCCGGTCTGTTTGGGCCTTTACGCTTTCAAAACCATGCATTGCGAACAATCTTTTTATAGGTATAAAAACTTTAGATGTTTATACGTTTTAACAGAAATTTGCTGGAATAGAAAGGCCTACAAAATATTCAAGGCCGAAATTAAAATCCGATTTTCATATTTGTCATATATAATGCAATGGCGAAATTAAGTCTGAAACCGCGGCCCGAATAGTGACTTAGGCCTAGCTTTCAACCCTGTTGTCTTTAATATTTTAGCTGCCGCTTGCGGACAAATTGACCGTTTACATGAGTCGCTCGCGACGTCCATCTCAAAGCCGCAGCTTATTTTCGCCCATATAAATGCCCCTAATGTCAATGTAGATTAGTTAAAACAAGTCGATAAGGCTTTTAGTATAAGCAAAAGCTCGTTGCAATAGCGTGATGTTCTTTCAATCAAGTGGTTTTATCTTGAAAGTTGAAATATAAAAGTAATTTAATCGCTGTTGACGGAAAAGCAAAATATGCATAAAAATACTTGAACAAAAGCTAACTTTACAAATGCATTTTATCCAAAAGTTTGAAGTGTAAACTATTGTCAATGATTTTTAATTTACTAAATTTTTAAAAACTTGCTTTATATTTTTGACCTGATTTAATAGCATTGCGTGCTATCTTGGTATGTGTGTATTGATATGTGTTATTTTACTTGTCTGCGTAAATGCGATTGCGTTTCTTAATTTCCGGCCTAAATGTGGAGCCATAATACAACCAAAATCAGGCCAGACAAAATTATGGCCTGAAAAATGTATGGCCCAGTACCGGTGAAATTTGGTTGAAAATGTCACGTTTGAGACACGCCGTGTATCGCTGGTGTATCGTCACGCTCATTATCGCTGATGTCTCGTTCAAAAATGTCACGTTTGAGACACGCCGTGTATCGCTGGTGTATCGTCACGCTCATTATCGCTCATGTCTCGCCCAATGTCTCGCTCGAAAATGTCACGTTTGAGACACGCCGTGTATCGCTGTGTATCGTCACGCTCATTATCGCTCATGTCTCGCTCAATTTTATGGCCCGAATATCGTTCATGTCACGCCATGATTTTCGGTACGGGTAATGATACAGTCGCAGGCATGCCGCAGGCATATGTGAACCAGGCTTAAAGCCAGTCATTACCAAAATTTTGTTCAAATTTTACTAAATTAAGAAAAATTTTACCAAATGTTGGCTTTCCAAATAATTACATCATAATTATAATGCAAAAAAACAATAGTTACGTCAGCAGAGTAGAAAAAATATGCACAGGAATTGTCTCGAAATACTTGTTGCTTTCATCGTATTGCAGTTTTTGCTAATATTGATAAGGCTTTATTTCGTAGGCTTGGCAGTTCTGTTCATTACTTTGAGCATGTTATTAAACAAGAAACACACATTTTTACCGAAATGATTGTTAATAATTAAAGCCTTTCAGATTTTATCCAATTTTACCAAAAAAAAGTATTACCAAATTTTCTTGAAAATTCACGAAATTTTACCATTGAAAGTAAAACTTTTTACCAAATCTGGTCACACTGGATGTCACACTGTACAATGATTTAAAAATGCGTTGCTGCGTTGCCACGATCGTTGCAAAAAGTAGAACCTGATTCTACTTTGTGCAATGGTTGCTGCAACAAAATTATTGCGAGACTTGCTGATTGCAAGGCATGATAACCTTGCAATTTCGTGTGCAACTTGAGTCGCAACAAAATTGGGAGGCAAGTTGCGAGACGAATTGCATAGTGTAACAGCGCCTAAATTAAGAGAGGTGATTAAGGAGGCTCCCTATACATTTTCCAATATATATCAGTGTTTTGAACTAAAAGCTATTTGAATCTAAAAAACGAATTTTTTGCACAAGCCATTGTTTCCTATTATATAAAAGGTAATTTTAACCGACAATCGCTACTCTTCATGTTACCATGACAACATGAGGTCACCATCTATATGGCCTATGTTAACCAAAAAAGCCGTCTTAGCTTTTTTATTGCAGAAAATACATTGTTATGAACTTTTGAATCTTTTTTGAAAGTTATTTGAAAACCGCCAGTGTAGTTTTCGAAAAACAGAATTTCAGCCTTTCCAAAGGCTAGAATGCAATCTTAAAGGCTGAATTTCATTACATTTTGTTCACATGCAATTCTGTTGGCGATTTTTCTCCTCATGACATTAAAAAAACTTAGAATTGTTTATTTCTGAAAAGCGACTCTATTCTTCTGTGTGAGATTTTACTCATTTGCATCGGTCAGAAACACAAAATCGCCAACATGATTGCTAGTGTAAACCATGAGGCTTTAGCATGATAGCATTATTGATATTCTTTGTTGACAAGGCATGCACAAGCGAGTTCTGCGTTTCTTTGACTATATTTGTAATGTAATATACTTGTATAACATTTCACTCTCGTCGCTTACAACTACATGTGATTCAATTGTGTGTCAGTTTTTGCATCATGTCTAAATATCTTATGCTGTATCTCATATACTGTAACAAACACTTAATCAATTTGAATTTTTCTCATGAATTTATGAATATAATAATATATATAAAAAAATCAGGGATGGATCGAGCATGACCTGGTAAGGGATGTGCTCTGCCAGCTCTGGTGCCAAGTTGTGTTGGTCATGTGCACCGCCTGCCCATCAACTTGATTGACTACTGCAAAGTCTTGCTTGAGTCCTGTATTTGAATTGTGTTATAATTGTTGTCCATAGTTCGCTTTTCAACATGTTATTACTCAAATTACTGTATCTCATTTTGTCTCTAATATTTTTTGCTTTATCATGAAAAATAGGACACACCCCTGCAACCCCTCTGGCCAGTGGGGGGGGGGGGGGGGGGGGG